>KB304411.1:140977-205020 GCA_000328365.1 Capitella teleta | reverse complement strand
CTCCTTCGGTGAGGGATTTGCGGAGTGACAAACAGTGGCTTCAAAGTATGTGGATCTGTTTTTGTTTATTTTAGTTTTTATGTATATAATAATAATCATCATCATTATCATCAAAGGGCGTCAAGTAGGTCAGTCAAGTTTGATTGCGTGAGTGCACCCGTATGCTGACCGTGGAGGTCGAGCGAGGTCTTGGGTTCGAGACACGATTGGGTCATGGGCCTTATGATTGTGTAATATAATTGTAATTCGTTATAATTATAATTGTTCGGTGACTCTGCAGTGCTGCGTAACAACTAAAACTGGGTGCTGTTTACAATCGTCTCATAGGTAGAATGCAGGCTAAACATCCTTTTGGATGTTTCAATAAAAGTTCATGTGGGGCGAGACCCCAGTCCCGGGCTTCTGTATCAACGGAACGGGATGGGGGAGCCGTAAAACCCAATAATGCCTCATCATCTCATGCATCACCCTACATCAACAGGTGCATTATAATATAACCTGTTTACATGTACATTGCATGTTTATTGCTATGGGATATTGCAAGTTTACAACTGACTTCAGAGATCAGGTCACCTCATACTAACTACAGAAGCCTTATAATAGGCATAATAATTATTCAACACACAAATATTTACAAGAAGAAATTACAAGTACATGTAATTATTGATTACGAATTGGGAATCTGTGCGATGTGTCAGACGCGCAAATTTCACGGATGGGCCACTAGACTCGCTCTAGTAGTGTCAACTGTCAAGTGTCAACAGAGCAGAGAACCAGATCTCCCAGTGAATTATTCACGCACTGGAACAATAATTGGGATCTTCGGCTGCAAGAAGATAATCTTATGCCTTCTTTAAACAAATCTTAGGCAGCAAATATTGTTCGATTACGTAAATGTTTTCGTGTGAATCGCTGTCATCTTTCTCGCTCGCAGCACACGTGTTGTTGTTTTTGTACTGCACGTGCTTCCTGTTTTTTGCTCAGCTCTGATTGGTTGAAATCGATAGCTTCACGAGGGCAACGGGACCAATCAGCCATCAGCCAAACCAAGCCATCAGCTGACGTTTGCCTCCTATACTTTGCAATGGAAGCCATTATCCCATAGGCGCAATGTTAACCCCGATATTTGGAATGCATTATTTCCTTACGCTTGCAATGCTATCAATTGGTGCTATGAGTCAATAGAACATCACTTAAAATTTAGTTCCCCATCCCTTTAACTTTGGGACTTAAGTTTTCCAGGCGTTAAGTTAACTTTTTAAGCTAAGTCGATTCCACAAACGCATTTTTGCTGAACTTAACTTAAGTAGCGTAAGTCAGATTTGGCTATCTGCCAAGGAGTGTATAAGACATGACGAGACATTTGATCAGTGGTAAACGTACCTTAAAACATGACTTTTATAAACTGTTTATGATTTTTCCAAAACTTTATCGAAAACGAAAGCATCACAAACTCGAAATGCGAGTGTATAGCGTCGTTGATTCCTAATCATAACGCAACAAGTGCTCTTTTTCCCGCTTTACAATCATAACGTTTTTTGTTTTGTTTTTTCATAACGCCTTCCAGAGCATTGCTCCTGTCTGGAAGGCTCCTTCTAGGTATTGGCACCATTATGACCATAGCATTAATCCGGCGTCTTCTGATCGGCGCCATCTTGAATTCACTAAGTTTGATTTAAGTCAGGTGGAGAGGTCACTTAAGTTTTGCAGAGTCTAGAGGACTTAAGTTTGTTTCTGGAATCGTTTTAGTCAACTTAACTCCTCCTGAACTTAGTTTCACCACTTAAGTTTCTTTCGGGAATCGGCCCATGATTCTTATTATGCCCAGATTTCGTACTTTCCCCATGTTATTTGTGAATTTGTGTTACATGTGAAATCAAGTGTTGATTCTTATCGTTGTATTCATAACAAGCAAGAGCCGAAAATGATCTCGTGCATACGTCTAACAAATATTAATGCTCCTTGCTAATTTTAACGCCCTTGACCGAGCGGTTATACTTTTACACAGCGTCTCACTTTCTTTAGCAAGGAGGTCGGGGTGCGATTCTGCTGAAGAAGTAGGATGTGGATTATGTTTTCATCCGAACAGATGCATGCGCGGTTTTCTCATCCGAAACCTTCTTTGTGAACTCCCATTCATTGGTCCGCGTGGTGAATCCTTGTGCCACTCGACCTATACCATATTATAATTATACTTTCCAGGCACAACTATAGCAGCACTGCAGCTGACCTCATCAGCCCCTTAGTCTGTACTGTTGATTAGACACTAGTTCTACATTTGCGCGATTGCATCTTTACGCGCTTTGTTCCTTTGTTCTATCTTAGAGATTTCTGCCACTATTCGGTGTCCAATTCGACAAGGACCTTTGACGAAGAATATCCGAGGGGGCGGTGTCGATATAAGCGAGAAGTTGATGCCCTTCGGCGAGCCATTGTGATCCGGTCATGCTTCCTACGTCTACGTCTCTGCGACGTCTAGCCGTCGACATGAGACACCTGGTCTCCGTTATCAGATGCGAGGCGTCGGGTTGTGTCGAGATTACGTTGCCACGAGGCATTCTGGCGCGAAGCTAAAGTAACGTAACATGCAGGCGTAATGCATTAGCAGTGTTCGTCTTTATTGCACACAGAAAAAAAAAAAACAACGGAGAATAAATAAAAGCAATGAAACGAAGAAATCGTGGGCGTCACCGGGGAAAGGCAGCGCATGCGCGGCAGTGGACAGTCACGGAAGATCCAAAGGTCACACGAGGTCAAACCGTGGTCACGTGACCATGTTCAATGGCGGCCAGTAAGTTGGCTTGCAGTCTGACGTACAGGCGCCCCTTGGTCCAAGGGTTCTGCAGCTGCAGCGGTTGGTACTCGTCACGCAGCACGCGTTCCCGCGCCCCGATCACGGCCACCAGGCAAAAGTCTCGCAGTTCGTCGACGCCGTAAACTGGCGCCTGCAGTCCGCGACACAACACTGCTTTGTTCAGTTGCTGCACCACTAGGTTGACGACCTCACGTGACGTCGTTTTAGGCGTCACGTGCAGCTTCACCGACGTGCCACGTGCGAGTCCCGTTTCGTAAGCGGCGTAGACGCGGAGGATGCCCGGTTGTCGACAGGCGCGGAACCAGATTTCCTCGGGGGCAGCCTCTTCGGCAGCACCATCACGCTGGCTGTCCAGAGAACTGATGTCGCTATGGTAACCGCAGTCGCTGCACGTGGATGACGCGACGTCATTGGCGGACGTCGTCGCCTCCTTGCGACTGATGGACGGTGAGTCCGTGGGCGAGGGGGGTGGGGCGAACAGAATGCTCAGGGGCAACCCCCCGCGGAGGGTTTTATCCCGCGCGTAGGCGATGATGTCGAGCGTCCAGCGCAGTCCTTTCCACGCCTCGTCCAGAGTCTGCTGCAGGGAGTTCAACTTGTCGACGCGCTGCTTCGCCACACTGACTTCTTCCGAGGAAAACGCCTGGAACACATCAACAGTGAACATCACGTGACCTTTGACCCAGAGGGCACTAACCTCCCTCTGCGCTTGCTGCGCCAGGTGAGCGTCCGTCTCCAGGGCGCACGACGCCCGGCAGAAGCGATGGAGGTGCTCGCGCTGATAGGTGCTCATGTGGATCATCTCGAAGACCTGCACTGGAAGCGAAAGGCACTGCAGGGCTCTCTGCGCAGGCGTGTCCTCCTGGTGGCCTGGGACGCTGCAGACGCCCTCTACCGGCGGCAAGAGGAGCAGGAATGAGACGTCTTCGCTCAGTTCAATGACCTCGACGTCATAGAGGCGATGGCTGACCCCTTCGTCTTCACTGATGCCTGCAATGGACGCGTCATGGATGACGTCGAAATTGACCGAAAGGGAGACTTACCGAGATGTTCGAGGAGGTTGCTGCAAGCGGAAGTGAGCAGCGATTGGAAATCGCTCTGCGCAGGCGTCGGAGGACATCGCATTTCGTTCAGAGTGAGATTTCGGAACCACTGCCACTCTTCCCTGTGGACACAACATTGATCACGTGATCATGGAAACGCCTCGTTTCCAACTCACTTGCTGATGTTGGGGCAGTCGCGGATTTTGATGTGAGGTAGGACGTTGGGCAGGGCTTCGGGCACCATGATGCGAATGAGGTCAACGGAACTCTTGAGCTTCAGGTAACCCAGGTACAATCCGCGGTTCAACGAGAACGTGCTCAGACGAGCATAACTTAACAGCTCCTGAAGAACACAAAGTTCATGACCCAAGGTCATAAGGTCAAATAGAAGGACTCACAGGAACCGCACTGAGTAGGGACTCCGGTGCGAGGGGACTCTCTGACTGCTCCACAGTCGACGAGACTCTTCGCTGGACTTTACCAAGTGACACCCACTTAACGTGTGTGGATGTCACGACTTTCGGGTCTTTGATGTAATTGACGGCGATGAGCACGACGCTTCCGTCGCTGTCTCGGATCGGCGAGTGGTGCAACTGACCAAGATCCTGGACGCCCAGAACCGACTGCAAAAACAACATTTCATTGTTTCATCTTTGACGCTCTGTCTCCTTACCTGTAGTTGAGAGCACGCTTGGAGTAGTTTGCTACGGAATGGCATCACACCGGCGCTGGTGCTTTTGTCAATTTCACGACGTAAGGATTTTACGTCTTCCCAATTGCATGAGATCTACACACACACACACAAAAATTATTATTATTATTATTATTATTATTATTATTATTATTATTATTATTATTATTATTATTATTATTATTATTATTATTATTATTATTATTATTATCAACCATGCATATACATGTAATTAATTAATTATATGTAATAATAACACGAAAAAAATATTTGACCCAAAATAATTGGAAGAAAGAGAGAAAAGTCGAATTACCTTCATAAGCCAATGGAAGTCTGAGTTGAGCGAGGCGCTACTGTAGCTCTCGTCCACCTCAATGATGGGCATGATATCCTCATTCGTGACCAGAATGCGGTCTTCGGAGCACAGGAGACACGCAAGATAGACGCCCCTGAAAGCGGAAACAGACGCATTAGTGACACGTGACCGAACACACGTGAGCAATTAATTAATGTGACAATTTGTCCCGAATGGACCCAAAACGGCGCCACAGCTCGTGTAGGAAGAAGACGCCCCAACAGAAACAAAGGACGCGTGATTGCTCATCATCACATGCACGTCTTCTTAGCTAATTATTTTGGTTTTTGTCTCAACCAAGATTGCTTCCATAGCAATCACGCCAATCCGTGGGGTCATGAACTTTGCTGGCGTGTTGTTTTATTGTTAGCTTTGTTACCAAGACTTATTCGGTGTTTTTATAAGGTCTGATTGTATACCTTTTCAGTGTTTTTTGGAACTTGGGCGCAGATGAGAAGAGGTTTTTTATGCTTTTTCGGACCGTTGATTTCCTGGGAGGCATCGGTGAAACGCCATTCTGACTGGCAATGCCTGAAGAAAGAGGCAAAAATGAATAGAAAGAAAATTTGAAGTACACATAACAAAAAAACTTTCTATTCTTGAAAAAAATAAAAGAAGAAAAAGAAGAGAGCAGAGGCGATTACTTACTTTTTTCGACCCCTTCTTTCGTTTTGATTTCCTGAAGTCCAGCGAACACCCCATCAAGTAGATTGAGTTTGCCTTCACACCTTGGAGGAAGTCCGCTCACTTCTCTCCAACCTATATATAGACAATGGAATTTGTAAAGGCACTAGTAAAATGTCTTGTCTGACAATGTCTGTCACCAAGCATAAATGATGCAATTGAGTACCGTTATTACGTAAGATCAAAACAAAAGACTCACTTGAGGGGGTGGCGGAAACAGGGCAGGATGGACACGGATCTCCGAATCCTTTGACGTTCCACGCGCTCACTCTGACGTAATAGCAATTGCCCTGAACCAGATCCGGGATCTCGTACTGGAGGCAGCGTGGGTCATCAATGACCTGTTCACCGGCTATCACAGAGAAATCTTCAAAACAACTCCACTCGACTGCGGAATTATGCAATCGTGATTCAACGTTTTGTGGTTAATGGGTTATTGCGTACCTTTGTATCTGGTGACCACGGCTCCATTGTGGTGATTTGGTTCGTTGAAATGGACAAGCAGTGACGATGAACTGGACACCGACAACTGGACATTCGTTGGTGGCTCTGGGCATTCTGAAATTCAACATGAAATATCAAATATCATGTTGTGCAAAGAGATCAACGAAACGTGGAACAAATAATTAGTCTCTCTCGTGAATAAACAGAATAATTAATTAACATAAATCTTCAAGAGGTTAATCACCGGCACTCATGAGCAGACAGAAGTCTTGGAACTTCCTCCGCCAAACCAGATGCTTGTTATCGAGCATGTGGCGGGAGATGTGACTCGATCGAGGTGATTTGTGGCCATCACTGAACGACGGAGACGATTGCTTCAAAGAAGCAATTAATGAACGCGGCATTGTGCCCGACAGCCGACCGTTCTGTCCATTAAAATGCGATGTCACCGCCCGACAAACTCTTCTTATTCCGCGCGATTCGCTAGCGTAGTCCATGAGACAAACGATATCGGGAGAGGCTGGATATAATCTGAAGCAACTTGTGCGGCTGCGGGTAATTTGTTGCTCTGCGTCAGCCAATCAGCGCGCAGAGAAGTAGGTTACTACGTCATCGTTGCATCCAGTTGTGAATCAGGATTTTAACTACGCGTAAAACGGGCGCTTAGGTGCTCGTAACTAACAACGTGATGGGATTGGTGGAATAAAGTGTCAGTGTCAAGCATTCACTAGAGATTCCACGGTTTTTGGAGGGATTTATCCTATAACTTCCTAGAAACACTTTGTTTTGTTTCCTGCAGTGCTGACAGACAAACGGAAAAGTATCAATAAAACGAAATGTCATTCATCTCGCTAATTTCAGAGCCTCTTCCTAGAAGAGCCTTCCTAGAAACCTTATTTCAACTGTCAGAAACAACGCTGAGTCATTCATTACTGCCTATTACTATAATGAATGACTTTCATAAAAATCAATTCCTGTTCGATCTGGATCTGAATATATATAGAAGTATTAGTCATAATTCAGCTGCCATAAATCAGCAAAAGTGGTCTATTTTTGAGACCGCGAAAAACGTAATTCGCACTTCGAGGCAGACAACGACTGTGAGGGATACCAGCCGGGTGTCTGTCGACGATCCAGGCACTTCTAGGAGTTACAGGAATTGTCTAATTCTTGGAACTTTCCTGTGAAAAGATTACACATCACAATTTAGGTTACAAGTACTTTATGATTTTAGGAAGGATGTCGAACTGGAGAGGTCAGTTGATTCCTAGGATGCACACGTGACCAAAGATGACCCTCATTATATCACTATAAACGTCCCAGGGCAAGATTCAGATTTGTAGAACTTAACATAACCTTCAAGGCCAATGAAAATACAATTTCAATTTCCTTCACCAAGCGAAACTGCTTTCTGTTCAACAGCACCCATCAATGATGTGTCTGCATTGTACGCTATCACTGATATTGGAACTTAACCACATTATAGGCCATATATATAATTAATGTTATCTGCAATTTGCAGATAAGTACTGCGACAACGACCCGAGCAAATGCCCTTCACTGCCCTGAAGACCACCAGTATACGAGGAGAGCGTCGATTGACGGATATAGCCTCATAGCATAGCTATTTGGTGTCCCATTCTATGAATACGATTGAGATCGAAGTAAAATGTCGCGTCTCTCTTCCATCGGTAACCATGACAACACGTGCGCTCGTCGACCCGACGCTTCCCCAGCACGTTGAGATCTCATTTCGCAGAACTCATGTCAAGAAGATCCGGATTATCCCAAAAGCTCACGATGTCAGCGACCTTTGCGGCCGCAGATCTTCCAACAACTTCGAAGTCATTGATCCTATATTGCAAAAGCGGAGTTCCTGTTTATTATCAGCATGTGTTGTGTGGTTGTTCACCTCGTCGCAAATGACTTCCCAGTTACGTAACTCCTTTACCGACATTCCTGGCAATTCGTCTACAAATATACACCATGATCACTTAAGGTGTCACCGCGAGGGCTAATTAGTAATTATGTGAACGATGTCGTCATCAACCAACAGGAAGCACGGGAGGATATTGCGCTCATGTCGAGATGCGTATTGCGTGGTGCATAGTGTTATAAATACTTTTAATTCAATTATAAACCCGATGTTATACGCACGTGCATGGTCGTAGCCAGATTTCATTCTTCGCATAAGTTTCAATCGGTAATCCATATGATTCAACTGTCGCTCGAATTCCTGGATGCAGAAGAAGTAAATGGATATTTAATCGTTGAATTTCGATGAATAGCGCAAGAGCCAAACCTTTTGCTGCCCAGTAGCTGCCGTAGACCCTGAGCCAGGCGTCATGTTCAGGTCCAACATGGAGTTCTTCAAATCCGCGATGTGTTTCTCCGTCTGATTAATCAACGTGATCAACTTCAGTGACCTCGATTCGCGAATCTTTTGAACTGAAATAAGTAGGGAAAGTAGTTCGGTGATCGGCGCAGGAAGAAATTCGGTTAATGGTGTTGTGTCCGGAGCGACCATTGATGCTTCCGCCGATAAATTCGTCGATTAGCCAAGAGCTACGGCGATTTAACGGATTTAGCGCAGTCAGCATTATAAGTGACGTTGCGTTGCGTAAGGCAGAAATGGATACACTGTACGTGGCATGAGACTGATGCTTTGATCACGTGTTATAGTCACGTGGTGCATTTAAGTGACTTACAGCGTTCCCTTCAAGGCGACCCATTTTGCTCGGAACTGCTTGTCCGTCTGGCCGTGTTTACTCAGCGTCAGGGGATGGTCAACCCGCCGACTATATTTAGCATTAAAGGGGCGCCATAAATACGAGAAAGGGTCAGCGAGAGGGGTCAAGATGGACTCACATTGCGGGTTCTCCTTGGCGCCGTGCGACAGAAGCATCTTCGCCATGGGCACGTGGTTGCTCATAATTGCGATGTCCAAAACAGTGAGGTCATCGTCATTCACTCTGCAAAAGAAGTTTAAGGGTTTATTGCATAATGGCGACAATAGCACTCTTTGCACTCGGCACCGGCCGCCTCCTTTGATCTCAAGACAGCTGCTGCCAGCTGATCTAGGCACCGCGCCCAACCTGGCGAGCCTAGTGCAAGGTACGCTAGCAGAGGCTAACGTACGGCAACAGGCGTTCGGTGCCATCATGCAATCGCGACGGCCACCCGCGGTATCAGATAAGCGAAGCGCGAATTGGCGCGCAGGGGAGGTGCTAGTAATGCACAATTATAGATTCATTTCTTTCTGTCTTCTTTATTTTTATTTTTATTTTTTATTTTTTTTTTAATGCGTAATCTAATTGTATAATATTATTAATTACTGGTACTGGATAATGAGTTGTGACTTAATTAAAGCGATCGAAAGAATCAAGACATTGTATTGTCATTGTATAGGAATTGATTATGAAATAATGGCAATTTAACCAACTTGATCGTTGAATGGATGCAACATAGATACGGTATATTCCCACATAAATTGGGGCAGTGCGCTTTTCCAAGTTTGCCATCTGACGTGTAAAAGACGAATTAATTTCAGCCCGTGACCTACTTGTGTGCGGGGAGTCTCGTCTAGTGTATTAGGCAATTAATAATCAGTTGCTTGCATCGAATTAGAGAGGTCTGGCTTAAGTTTTCAATTCTCAAAATCTAGATTCTATTCTTCCGTTCTCTGGTCAAGGAACAATGGTCAAGGAATCGATGAGCGACGTGTGTCCGGGGGTACTAGTAACTTTATATACAACCATCTTCCAAGGTCAAGTGCCTACATAACCAAAGCCATAGAAGTACCAACACTCAAGATTCGAATGAACAACTCACTGAATGTTCTGTTCGCTGCGTCGTCTGCTGAGCAGAGATTTGCCGACATCGATGTTCGGCATGGACGCCATTCGCTTCAGCCTCCGCATGATTCCCGAATCCCGCGCCATTCTCCTCGCTAATGTTTCCCCACAACGTCCCGTGAACCGTTTATACGAAGAGGCCGAGCCAATTATCCTCGAGTGGACGCTGGTTGTTTGGTGGGCCCTCTACCCGACTGCACAAACACTAATCGCGAGGTATCGGCCCGAACTTCCGCTTGTTGCTCTGACGTCATCGACGCAACGGGCCCACGCGAACGAGAAGTCGGCTTCAGACGAAATCTGCTCGGTTGCCGATTACATATACAGCAGACAGACGAAACACAATCCTGCGACCGATCATTCAGGGTTTGCTGAGAACCGGATTCTGAGCGTTGGGTAAGATCTGCTTGGCTGTTCATCATTGACAGAGATCCAGCTGCACTCGGTGACCCCGTAGACGATGCTATCTGGCGCTCCCTCTAATATGCATGTAACCTTGGTAACGGCCACTCCCAGCTCAGATGCCAAGCTACCTTGGCCCGAAGCATGAACCTCATCTGCTGCCTCCACCCGAAATCCATCAACGTGAGATGGATTCACCTTCAATTACGCGCAGTGACTCAACAGAAGAAGAGTCAGTGCCTCCGCCAAGCGGGCGGCGTCGATTAAATTCCCGCCAGACCCTACATACTTGACCAGCACTAAGAAATACATAACTTGTTTCATGGAGGCAATGATAAATTTCGAACCTGTTGACATCCAATCCGTTCGAATCGAGCATCATCCTGGCCGTTTCCATGTCCTGCCTTTCAACAGCGCCGAACAGCGCTGAAAAAGACAAAATCATAACGCACTTTAGGACCGTATGATTTTATGTGAATCATAACGCACCGTGTAAATCATACAAGCTCCTCTTCTTCTTATCTTTGCTCGGGGCGCCCCCTTCGGTGGTTTCCAGGGGAGACTTTCGACTGCCTTTTGAGCCTATTAATGACAGATTATCGTGATTAACGACTCGTTTTCTCGAGAGATTGTCGCTGTAACTCACCCGACGTTTTCCGTGATAGCCTACCGGCGATACTCGGCGAGGAAGACCCGGATTTGGATCCTCCCAATTTGCAAGGCAGACTGGGGGAGACAGGGATGGACAGGGAGGCATCCTGGGGGCTGGTCGACTCCAACTGGGTGGTGCTGCTGTTGTTGTTGGCAAGGGCTCGTCTCCCCTCCGCGCTGAAACGGGATTATATCAGAATTATTTCTATATTTAAGTACATTCAAACATGTTCATATAATACATATACAATTTATATTGCGACAGATAATAAAGAAATAAAACACAGGTATGTACTTAAAACATCCAGCATTAATCCATGCTTGTGATCACCTGAATTAGATACGCGAATAACAAGCTTGATTAGCGACATCAGGTGTGCTTGATAGGGCGAATAGAGATAAAGTAATTGGCCGTATGCTTTGTTTATACAGGAATATGACATTGCGTGTATCACGTGAATAGATGTCGTAAAAGGTTACGTCAAACGGCACCCACTTGAAGAGAGCTTGAGTTCCCCTTGTATGTACTCATCTGACAATGTACATCCCAGATATGGCGCAGTGGGGCAAAGACGTAATGCCGAACGCCGGGATTCATCTAATCATTCTAATGCCTCGTAATTACAGTCTCCAGTGAACATTTATCAATAAGAATTCTAGAGACTTATCTGCCGGAATTAATTCAGCGTGCCTGGATTTTATTTCCCATTGTGTCCGCTGTCACTCACAGTACGTCTTTTTAGGTCGACGAAAGTTCTCGTACCGTGCGATATCTTCGCTGTCTTCAATCCACGCCAACCTCGGAATCACATAAGAACCTACGTCCATCATTCGTGCACTCTAAGCCAAATCACACCGGCTCAATATGTTATTGACGTCGATTTATATAACCGTAAGCAGATTGAGAAGAACCGCCGGGGTGAAAAACAAACGTCTTTGACTCTTGTGGGTCCA
This sequence comes from Capitella teleta, assembly GCA_000328365.1. NCBI lineage: Eukaryota > Metazoa > Annelida > Polychaeta > Capitellidae > Capitella > Capitella teleta. The sequence goes on along the minus strand of KB304411.1, from coordinate 193,127 downwards.
GTACTGGCGATACCCCGATATCTCTCTCTTGCAGTGTCATCGCTGACTTCTAAGGGTCGAATAATTGTCAAAACGATCGATAACCCACTCAAGATATTGCTTCTTTGTTAAAGGCGAAGATCAGAGAGCAGAAAGACTGCCTTCCTCCGGACACCGCCTGTGATTCAGCAATTACCGCCCGCCCGTGTTATTGTGAGGTTACGTAATACTGACCAATCGAGGCTGACGGATCGTTGTCTTAACGCTTTCTTTCTTTCGTCTGCGTTTGCGCTCACACACGTTTGACGTCGCTCCTTCTGACTGAGCCGTCTCGCCAGCTTGGAAAGTCCGCTCTTTGCACTTCCTGCCCTGTCCAACCGACTAATACAGAGCTCAGTTAATAGACACTCCATAGATTTGACAGTTCATTTCACTCACCTCCTTCCTTCAGGGGAAGCTAATGACGTCATGTGCTGGAATGAAACAACAATTAGCGAATGTATCACCACCGGGTTTTGTAGTTAGATGTAAAAGTGAATAATGAAGAGTTACGTAATGCGCAGACCACGTGGGATGAGTACCTGGGGAACGAATTCGATGCACGTGTGGTGCACGGGAAGGAACGTACAGCCAAACATGCCGTCGAAACCGAATCTTCCAAATGAACGCCAATTACATGAGTCGGCAGATGCCAACATTGGCACAGCTGCATTGGCGACGAGGCTCACAGTGAAGTTGACACGAATAAAAACAAGGAATGTACAAGAAATGAGCAGAATTACACACGGCGAGTTTAATTTACAAGCGCCACATTACATGTAGTGCATGACCGGAGTCACACACCATTAATCGACAGCGTTCATTTCAGGACGATTACCTGCATTGCATAATCATACGAGAGTGATGAGTGATGGGGTTCCACCCAACCCATTCGGGTGATACGGGCGCCAGAACAGAAGGCCCAGGACCGGGGTTTCCCCCTACTCTTATCGATAATTCCCAAGGGTTCTTTATCCTGCATACCACCATAGACAGTAGTACACAGCGCCCGGCCTTTTTACGCAGTTGAGCAGCACTGCAGAGTCACCGAAGAATTACAATTATAACGGATTACAATTGTAATTCACAATCATAACGCCCGTGGCCTGATCGGGTCTCGAACCGGGACCTCGACCCCGACGGTCGGCATAGGATTGCAAATAGCGGTTTAACCCACTGTGCTATTCGGTGCCCCCTGCATAATCATACGATATAATGCACGCTATAATCCCTTGACCAATCAGAGGCGCGAATTTCCCCTCCAGCCAAGTAAACCTGTAGAGGAAGAATGCTAGTAAGCTTATTCTTCCTGTATGTTGATAGTGAGACAAACTTATACTGGTAAACAAATTATAATGCATTGCAATTGACCTAATTATCGAACATTGCATAAACTCACCGTCCTGGGTGGGGTCGTGTAGTACAATTGGGGTGGACAGGTCAAAGTGGGAGAGTGCGGACTATGTGATGAAGTACTGGAGTATCCTAACGGATAGGTCAATGACCCCACGATGACGTCATCGTCATCCTCTAAAGCCCAAGCATTTCCTGGAAAAGGAAGAAAAATTACCATTAACACATTTCAAGAACCCCAAAATAAGAAACCCCATCTCACCCGAACTGAACCCAACTGAATGCGTTCAAGATTCATTTTGACAAACATTCCCAGCCAACAACCGAAAACACAGTTCACACGTGCATGCAACCGTAGACTGATGGATCGCATCCAACGCACAGTGAAAGGAAAACGTACACCTTCATCCGAGCGTACATTATATACTTTAAAAGGCTCATCTCCCCAGGGGAATAATACAAATGAAATGCTTTGAGTGCGCACTTTATCATAACGATATGATGGGAGGCCAACATCAATTCAATATAAATAATACACCGCATTCTGAGGCGGACATTCCTCGTTAGCTACAATGACTGAAGTTCGTAAAACAACGAAGCAATGAAAAGAGTAAAGTTCAAGCCTCACCGGGTGAGTTCATTATGTGGACAGGTTAATCAGAAGACACAGGTAATCATGCTCTAGTAAACATACGGTACACAGGAAACAGGGCGCAGTGCCAAGGAACGCAAGGGAGCTAATTGCGGTGGTCGAGGGGGCTGAATTGCATGGCGGATGGCCGTGCGCTCATCCCCTTGAAAATGACCACAATTACTTCTCGACCACCTTGCTCTCCATCTCAGCTAAGCTCTCCATTTGGTGCCAGCCAATCGAGGCAGCATTGGATCGCCCTACGAAGGGTCGCAGAGGGATGCGCCTCACATTCTCCCCTGCCGCTCAGAACGACTTCTTCATTACATAATTGATGGCGGGATGTGCGAGTGACGTGAGCCATAGGGCCCTATGACGCTGTGTCCTGCACTGTCTGGCCGTCTTTCCAACCACCCTCCTCCTCCTCCTCCTTCTCCGCCTCCATCTCCTCCTTCATCTGATGGAGCAACGAGAAGGATCGAAACGATACTGCACGGTATATCAAAAAAGAAAAAAAGCCCATCACCCGACACAGTGTTTCCTCGTCCGTCCAGACATGTCGCTATTAATTAACCTGCCGAAGGCTCTTAAACGAGACGGCATTGATATCAAACAACACACACGCTGAAATCGTCATCATGCACGTGATCAATGCGCGCGTACGTTCCTCACCTCGCGTCAAGTTGAAGCGATCCCTTCTGATCTTCGCCGCGCATTGATCACACGCCGTGTCGGGATCGACGCCTTCCAGTGACACTTGCACGTTGATACAGCACGTCATCGCGCCCAACTATCCCGAAAGGCCAGCAGCACCACGTCTGCTGCTCAGCTTTATAGGCGCGCTGAGAGGTTGCAGGGGGAGGGGGCTGAACGCTGTCCATTCGCAGCCATTGATCGACAAATTGACGGGGGAATCAGCACAATCAGGCTGCTGATTGTCAATGTCATCTTATGTAGAGCCTCGTTCGCGACACCTATGAAAGGTATTGACCAAACAGAGAGACAAAGGTCGCGTCTTGATTCGCCCTTCAGCGCCCTTCAGGAGTAATTGAACGTCGATGTCCGCATAAAGTGTGTCAATGTTTCGTTCTTGTAAACCTCCGGGCTGTTTGCGAAAGAAGGAATCTCTTCTTGTCCGCGCTTCTTGATTGACAGACGCATCGCGCAGAATGGCGTTCACTTCCATCTTGAGATTAGCGACGCTGACGTAATGTCGTGCGTGACTGGAGCGCGTATGGACTCAACGAAATGAACAACGACGGAAGCATGTCTGTGTCATGACGCCGAGATGGGCGCTGCTATACAGGGGGAAATCAGCATCGAGGGAAATGTGGAAAAACTAGGAATTAGGGCCAATTAATTGGTCAATCAATGAATCAATGAGTCGTTCAATCCTTCAGTCAGGCGGTTAGTTCATCGATGGCTCGTGGGCGCAGTGGCATTCCAACAACAGTCCCCACCCCCTCCTCGGTCCCCACAGCGACTGCACATGATTTCAAGCAACGCATCAGAGGGAAATATCAGATCACCCTTCAACGTCCGAGGGAGAGAAAGGCCCGCGGCTCTAAGACGTCCGCATCTGGACACGCGCGGCCTTGACCGCGGTCGAAATGGACATGATTAATATCGCATGATTCGCGTCTGTTTTGCTTTTATACACTCAGCTGGTCTTCACACCAAAACGAGGGTAAAATCCCGACTGAAAAATGGTGTTACATAGAGCTTGGACTTTGAAGAGACGTGGGGTAATTCAAGGAGGCATTTTGCCCCGCGAAAGGTAAGCGAATTGGGCGGCTTTGATCGCGACCTTTGTGCGGCACGTTGATCGGGAGTGGTGCGAATTGAGCCCTTCTTCACGAGTCGGCAAGGTCACCAGCACTAATGGGCTCCTACGTAATCACGCTGCAGCTATAGCAAGTGGTCGATATATGTCGTTCTGCTTGTAGAATACAACTCAATCAGTCATGACTGAGTCATGACTGAGTCATGACAGAGTCATGCGGCACTTCTTGGAAGAGGGAGCACTCGCCGTTACCGTGATAACATTGTTTTAGCTGTCCTGCCAGGTACGGCATTTCCACACTGCAATTAAACCTGACATGCTGCGCTGAACATGCTCTCGTGCAGGCGCAGTTCTTCTGCAATAATATCATAGCCAATGGTATTCTCCCTTCTCAGACAAATCTGCCAACTTGGCGTTTGTTCTTCTGCAGTCGCAAGAGTCGCAAGGACGGGGTCGTCAGCGAACCATTAATGGCGTATTCTTCGTCCCCGGAGAGGTCACGAAACAAGCGAGGGTCGCAATGACCTCGAGTGACGACGAAACGAAATGATCGCCGCTTATTTTTTATTCCGAATGCTTCTCTGCGACACACGCTTAACTGGACTGCACTCGGTTTCAGGCACTGCCCACACGCCCGCCTGTGTTGGGACGCCCGGCCCACATCGAACGGTTACTGGCGAACCGTGTGACGTCACAGACACGTCAAATATAGCTTCCTCTGTGCTATAAATAGCATGAGATTGAAATACATATACATATATATTGTACATGCATAATCACATATATGTACGTACCTGCAATCAGCGTTATAAGAGAAGACAAGAGAAGATGGGATAAGATAAGATAAGATAAGAATAAGATAAGAAGTAATTTCATTCATCTCAAAAAGAGAAATTCGTATTTCACTGTTAGCCGTTTGCTGAGAGATTTTGATAGTCAAGGAAATCAAATGATTCAGAGTGGGTAAATGAACTCAACGCATTTGAGTTCAAAAAGTTAATCATTTACTTTGGAATGCATTAACACTGTACAATATATCACAATTGCCATTAAATACCTGGTTAATTACAGGATGTCCCTAATTTGAGATAATCTCCCTCAATCGTCCAGCGGATTCCACCACTTAATTGTGCGTGCATTGATACTTGGGCCAATTAATCAGAAATGAGGTTTCTGGGTAATTAGGCACCCAAGTGATCGCTTGACCCGACTTCAAAAGAACACGCATAAATTATTAAATGCTTGATTGTTGCCTCGTCACTTTCCCATCTGCAATGCGGTTAGGCAGCTACTAGTGGGCCTAGTCGGTTTTGCTACTTGAGCCCGCGGCTTCTTATCAACGTCGGACGTTAGTCAACCGGTCGGACGAGTGGGATTTCAATTTTCGACCCCTGATCATTGTCAATGGCGGCAAAGAGTCTCAGATCGTCGATGGCGACCAATGGTGTAGGTTGATATCATAAGGCACAGACGTGAATTTTATCGAGCATCGGAGTAAGTTGGAGTAGTCTCAACACTCAATGAATACATCTGATTATCATAAATATGCAGAGTTCAAGCATCGTATTCTACGTGCATTGTTGAACCCAACCGAACGAATGGCTGCAAAGAGCAACTATGAGGCATATGCACGAAAGCAGAATGAGCAGGCGATGCAAAATCATAACGCATCATTATTGAGATGCGTTATGATCACTGGCTCCCTTGGCGAAGCACGGACGTCTGATGTGAGTGATGTCTCTAAAGCGGCGAATGGGAAGCACGTGAAGTGCGCTTCGGGGAAACAGGGACACGTGGGAACATGCATCAGACAATCGTGCTGATAAAACAATCGTGCCGATAACGCAGCGTTTCTTGCAAATGGATTGTCTCGCAAGAAACGCACTGATTCCTTGACGGCGGCAGTCACTTCCATTCCATTGCAACCACGCTGAATAGTGAATACCAATGAATTCGCATTTAATATTTCTGTGGTTCTGATAGAAATGCCAAAAATGAACAAATGGATACGGAGCACACTTCTCGAATGATCGACGCAGAGAAATAAAGCGGATTGAGTCGAGCAGTGAGTTAATATTGGCCAACGAAACATTTCACTGAATGACCTTCTCTCGGAAATACAATAAAGAACACATTTCAGATGGAAATCATTGTATATGCCATTTCGTCAGATGCATCTATTGCTTATAATAATGGTGGGCCAGCTATATATCTCACGAATAAGGGGACCTCTGGTGACAACCCTATTTTAGGGGAGGGTATAAAACTGAAGCTGACCTTGAGACAAGAAGATAATACCAATTCACGCGCGGTGTATTTCTGCCTGAGTTTGTGAATGATGAATTAGTCGCTGCGTAAAATGCAATAAGTTCTCATTATACGGGCACTTCAGGTGTCGTAAAATCAGATTTTATACGAGGAGTTTTTTTTATCCCCGAAATGGCATTCCCGATTACTTATCCAGCTTATATTTATCAATAATCATGAAGTATTTAATTTTACTTCTTATCATGTACTTAACATGTAGACACTACTTAGGGGGAAAAAAAGGAAAGAAAAGAACTGTAGGAAATGCGGAAATATATTAAATTTCCTCGTCCTTTTTCTTAAGAAACAACCAAAAAAAACCCTCAAGCTTGCAATAAACTTTAGATCCAAGTAACAACATATTCAGGCATATAGCAAGAATCCAGCTCTTTCAGTGTTTGTATTGCATCATCGAGATTTAGAACCAATGTCCGGTTGCAAAGTGGTCAACCTGTGCCCAGTCCCCGATCTCCAGATGGTCATTATGAGGGCTCCGAAGCTTTGCACCATCGGTCATCCGTCTTTGCCCAGCAACCAATAAGAACTGACCAAAGTGACCATGCCCTCCCAGGCACCTATGAACAAACAGCGCAGTTACAGCTGTAGAACAAATGCCGCTGCAACATGTACATCTACACATGGAGATCCCATGGAATGTCTCCAGCATACAATGTGTTGCATGCATGCTAGGAGTGCATGCTGTTAGTGAAGCTAGTGAGTGGCTAGACGGTGGAGAGGGTCGGTGTCCTGCAATGGGCGGCTGCCTTGTATTAATGAGCGCAGAGCAGCGAAGCATCGCGAGTGTGATTAGCAGCAAGTGCGAGGCAGTCGGACCTCCAAATAGAACTTTATGCCCATCAGTACTCGACAACCTTTTGATGTCCGAAGAACTCTTACTGACGTCAGAACGTGACGTCACCGTCCGAGGGGGCCGATCCATTAATGCAACCTTCGACGTCGAGGTCGTTCTCTGTGTCCATTCCGACGCTTCCCCTGCCAAGAAGCGACGCGGCGCAGGCTCTCCATCATGGCGCTCCTCTCAGCTGTCTGATGCAATTTGGCTCGCTTCCCTAGCAACGGAAATATCCAGTTAAGAATCGCCCTTGAGTATATGCCCGGAGAAATGAAAGCTACACCGGTCAGCTGGCAACTGGCCGCGGCGGCCGAGCAGCAGGCGATTGATAAGTGCAGTAGCGGCTGACGTCGTTGTCAGCGCTGTAACTCCGGCGCTGCAAGTGGCACGCGACGCTGCAAAGCGCCGGCTGAGGAGCACGAGGCTGAGGAGGGGCTGTCTCTTTACACTGACACAAGACAACTGTTTGCACGAGAAGTCTCTCTTGGTATAGATAAGGCAGCTGAGCAGGTTGTTGAAGGCGATCGACACTGACCGTTGATGGAACCCGTAAGACAGGCGCCTGACAGCAGTCTAATGGTCAGCTGTGAAAGGCGAGGTCATCACCAGAATAGAACCCTCTCATGGGGTCTATTAGTGAGTGAACGCCATCAGTTGCAGCGGCGTTGCTGTCAATGAGTGCGGTCTCCGGATGGATGAGCACTGGAGGAAACGGAAGACCGATGGGGGAAGAGGGGGATGCAGAGGGCGATGGACGGAGCGAGCGGAGAGCGTGGCTGATGGACGCTCTTAATTCATATGCATTGCGTGGAGAGCCGTTTAAAGAGGGCATTGAAGCAATCAGAAGAGTCGACTTGCAAGGTGATCAGTCGAGAGAGGGGTGCCTGGATACACTGCAGGCGCAGAAGCGTCTCCTCCATCATCCGAGCCAAGGCAGACTGATGCAATAAGGAGGCATCGTCATCATGTGCGATGCTGCCTTTAATCACAGACACGGAGCTTTATTGCAAGGTTACTGCTTCACCGTTACTTCCTCCCCATGCACCGCGTACAGCAGCCATAACCCCTTCACTTGCACCGACCAATGCTTCCCAAATTTCATTGTCGGTTGCGGCATAAGATGCCCATGCGTATGTCGGACTCACCGCAGCTCCTCCTGTGTTGCATTTCTTGCATATTGCTGAATGGAGGACATTGTCCGGTGGGACATGACGCCAGGTGCGCCGGCGCGCAAGCTCCGATTGCTTTAAAAGGAGAAGATTCCGCAAACAGACAAGGTGTCCTGCTTGAGAATTCAACTCACTTATAACAAGCAGCCCCTGGATTTCCCTTAGCAAACAAATCCAGGCACTGTGCTCTGGTCAGGTCAAACAAAAACCCATACATGCTAATCTGTATAATCTAGTAGCATTTCTCGCACACAGCGCACGCTCACAGGAAGAAGGCAAAGAGTCGAAACATCCCGTCGCATTGCGCAATGAAATGAAGCCATGTGATTTATTGTGATGTTATCACGGTAAGAATGCTCTTATAATCGAGTGCTTCTACGAAATGGAGGAAAAACACCATCTTAACGCCAAGCAGCTTTCGCGCGTACAGGCGGCCTACGGGCCATGCAGGCAGATGCAGAGACTCCAGCTTTTCTCCTGTGCTATACATAAATCTGCTCACAACTTCCGATCGAAATTGACAACTGTCGATCAACACAATGGACAGTGTTCATCTGGTATTCCTGTATGCCCCTTGTGGCCATCAGTCCATTACTTGGGAGCAATTACTATTCAACCGTCTTGGGTCGCGTCCTCGTCAATTTGACATTCATTTCCATATCAACATGTATACAATGCAATGCATGGTGAAATCGAACCCGGCTCAAGGCATCTTACGATTACACACTGGGGCATTGACTCGTTTCTTGCAATTAATAAGCTGTTCGCTTGCGCCGCCGTTTGACCTCGAAGGTCAGAAGCCATTGGATGAACCAACAAGCGGAGGGGTTGATTATTTCTATGTTGAAGGGGTCACACAAAGAATGTCCCTCTGTCGCTATATTTAGATCAGAAAGACGTAAATCTCCACAGCTGGCGAGTCAGCGGAACACATTTACTAAACCAACAGAAAGGGGACCGACTCAAGAAGCATCGGTCATCGAATGTAATGAACACCGATGACGTCATCACGGTCATGATGCAATAATCTGATGTCCAATTTCCTCCAATCAATTTACCGTTAACTATTTTATCGAACCCCGGTGCTATATCACGCAGTGCTCATTTATTTTCATCATATTGTATTAACGTCCAAGTTCAGATTAATGTTTCCCTGAAATCGAAAACAGGAAACAAAATGCGATGGAATACGAGAGCAACATTCGACCACAACAACAATTACAACTACGACCTCAAATAATTATACATCAACCGACTTCGAACAGGAAAAGAACACAAACGGCATGACCTGTGATTAATTACCGGTAAGTGTATAGTGCATAGCCATAGAACGAATAGGCAAACAAGCATGCCAAGAAAACAACGGATTCGAAGACAACGGCGCCTCACGACGAAATGAATCTTTCACGGCTCTCACCGCTTCGTTCAAGACGACGTCGACTTGCAGGTCGGCCGCTCCTCAACGGACTCTGGGAGGGGTCACGTGACGTCAGGGAGCAGGAGAGGGGTCCTCTGGGGGAAGAGCTGCGACCTAGAGGGCACGCAAGGAATTCGCTTTGAGAGATTGCGAATCAGTCAGTATTCGGTGACATGGCATGGTGGCTGTTAGCGGCGAAATATTATGCAGCACGGGTTGTAAGCAATACGCCAGGAAGGTCGGGTTGCATAAGCGTATGTAATGATGGCCTCAAGAGATGTGGGTTTTAAGATAAAACTCCCGTTTTAGGGTGCGCACAGTCCTTAAAAATTAATTAACAAACCAAATTGCTTCGCTAAACAGTCAACAGTGCTTTCACGCTGAGTCGGCAACCGATGAAGATCTCCGAACTGGGGTGGTCCCCCCCCCCTCAACTCACCCTATTTAAATTTAGTCTCATTTTTTTGCGAGCAATACAAAATAGAGCATCACACGGCGCCTGGCCTTGTTATTCAATCGGGGCGACTCCCCAGCAAAAGACTGCATGACCATTCAGACAATTTGAGAATGTCGCGCGTAAAAAGCTCACATCAAAGAAGACTTCAAGACAATCTAGATGCAAGACACTTCAGCGCATCTCTCCAATAGATAATGCCAGATAGAACACTTACCTCTTGTTCTGAACATGCCACCCTTCAGAGCTCAGCTCAGGAGCTGCGTATATGATCCGGTTATGACGCCCAGAGTGCCCCAAAAAAGAGCCGCGAACCCCTTTTCAAGCAATTCATGCTCCCCTCCAATCGATGCCGAGGCGAAGGTACAGCAGGAGAATGAAGAAAAACGTCAAAACCAAAAGTCCTTTCTGAGAGGGTTTTTTTTCTCCGGAAAATATCTTTTTCCAAGGTGGGTTATGATTCTTAAAAAATGCTGACACAGATGCGGCCACGAGGAATGAAAAGCCACTCGACAAATCCGTCCACAATAAGTCGAGTGCGTTTTGTCCTTGATATGTTTTTGTCATAGGTTGTGCCGCCTCCGTGGGCTTCGTTATGATCGACAGATTGCTTCGATTGCACGAGTTTGAATGCAAGATCTGAATCCGATCATGAGTTTGTACTCTAATCGAATCTCTGAAAAACCCGACACCATTGTGGTTAGCGTTGTACTGGAGGGTAATCATGGGTGCAAGCTCATATATCCAGGACACATCCATCACCAGGATTCTTATGCAATGAACTCAGCCATCTCGACCGCAATTTACCCGTCGTCTAGCAGCGCATCAGTCTCCCTGGCGACAGCTGCGCCGTCTTCAGCGGCTGGACTCGGAACTAGTAGTGAGCCATGCGAAGACGTTGTCCGGCAACCGACGGAACGTGATTGGAACAACATTCGATGCGAATAAATGTATATGTCTCGCCCCTGGGGTCGCAACACAAGGGTCGACACTGCAAATTTGAGTACCTGTGGCTGAAGTATTTGCAAGCGGACCGGGATGGATGTTGTAAGTGAATTGGAGGTCCTGCCAGCTCCAAATACCAGCGGGAAAAAGGATCCGCATTTGCGCTAATTGGTGCTCGTATTCTCTTTTACGGTTAGCTGAAAGGTGGGTGGAGATCAAAGCGGTGGACTGCAGCTGATCTTCCCACGTAGAACATTAACCCTACATTTGATCTCCATAAAGCACACAACACACAGGCGGCATTGGGGTTTACGGCCCCTGCAACCCATGTTTCCTGCGAAGAAGAATAAGCGAACATACATCAGGAAGGCGAAAAGTGAGATCGGATCCGAACATAGAATCAGTCTCAGAGCTAAAACCAAACCGATTTCAGCAACCTCTAAATTTGGCCCGATAATAGTCGTTGCCTCGTTGGTGCTGCATGCCCTATATATAGCCACTATATCCAGGTTGAAATCACTTGACTGTTATACTAGTAATTAAATAATTATTAATTAATTAAATACGTGTAGGCCTACAATGAAATGGCGTACTATACTGCTCCACTGCTCGATTGGCGCAAGAGGTTAATGGTTGTACGTTTGTGGATGGCGGGGAAGGGGGGGGGGAGCTGCCCCTAATTCACGAATATTGAATTCTTGTTTAAGATCCCCATTCTAAGTCCCGACCTAAGAGACTGCACTGGTATGTAGTCACCAAGAGGAATCGAACCCCTTACCTTTGCATTGAAAGTCCAACACTCTGCCTCTACACTATAACTATGTAACTGTTGGAACTCCACTTGTGGATGATTTTGGGGGCCATTTGAGAGTCACGGGTCCTTAGCAAAGAGACGCACCCAGTGTTATATCGTATTCAGCAGCAAGCTTCATCACATTATGCATATTGCAAATATCTTTTCCACACACTTTCATTCAAAAATGAAGCACGTGTCGCCCACTCTGCACTCGGTCAGAAGCGAGGTTCCTTTATCTCTGTAACGGAATGACCGGCTGACCACTAATAACAATAATCTTACGACATTTACCCCTCACCACATTTGACCTTGACCTAAGGGTCAAACAAGGCAATGCTTTCTCTGCGGAAGCCAAGACTTGCTTGGTGAGACTACGCCCGAGGGATAGCAAACAAGGTTATTGTTTCAAAGATTCACCGCCTTTATTATGATCCGCCGTTACAGCCGCGATCGTCACATCCATAATGCCGGCTAGGGCTGCATCGTCTCATACCAATATCGGAATTCCGAAAAATTGGATGAAATCCGATGAGGGATTTATTCCGAGATAATTCTTGATTGCACATACATGCATATATGGCTACACTGAATCGTAAACTTCTGCAAGTGTTAATCCTATAGTGTATATTGTGTACGCGTCCTTGTTTATTAATCCACAAGAAAGATTGAAAAAGTAGATGAAGAAAGAAACGAAAGGAAAGGACAATCGAGGATCATTGCATAATTATAATAATTTCATAAGAATATGAAATCCCTATAATTATCATCTTATTAACGCTACTTAAACTCACACAATGCTCGGGTTGCCATAGAGACAGAAAAATTGCAACGTGACCGGATTGGACTAAACTAATCCTTGGCCCAAAATTCCGGGTAAGGTCAGACAGTGTCCGCTATCAGGAGCAGTTTGTTTCTAGAACTATTAAATTCCAATGTGCATTGAGAGCAACCGAGACGGAATTTGGTCCGTGGGGAGATCGAGCGCTTATGGCAAAAGCACATAAAAGGGTCAGCCAAAAGTATAAAAGATGGTTGAATCCCTGATCAGTGATTATGTAATAGCAAGCAATATTTAATTGGTGTATTCTCTACATTACTCTAACGGCAAAAGGAGACAACAACTCTACATTTCTATTAGCATACAAAATGGGTTCATAGTTCACCAAAAGTCGGAACATGACTTGTGTCTTATTGGAATATTCAATTTGAATCGAATGATTGAGCAACACATAATTATTCAACAAAACAGCAGTCAGGAAGAGGGTCGCCTTCAGCGTAAGGTGGCATATGAACATCTCACTTATTCGGTGTTCATGTCGACGTGCCCTTGCGGGGGACACTGGGCTTGACATTTACAAGTATGAAACAAAGAAAGCATAGAAAGGGGTCACATGACTTGCGCAGTTCCCACGAAAGAATTCCCGACTACCGACGAGCTTTAATTACAAATGAACGTTATTTAGAACAGAAAATCCCCTCTTCAACTGAATGAAACACTTCCCAGATATAGATAAAAAATTCATATTAGATAATTTTGGCCTTTTCTTGGCAATGAATCCTTAGGGCACCAGCCGAATGGTAATCTGCTTAGAAAGTGAGTTCACCCCTGGAGATGCAGACCCCTGAATCCCATGTCTGAGTTGATTAATGAGTTAATTCCAAGGAGAGATCCAGGTTGCGCATTTGACCTCTTACGTTGACCGATGATCACCGATCGCGCGTATTGTTTCACAAAGCGAAACGTCACACTCCGTAGTATATATCGCATTCAAACCCATGTGATGAATGACCACGTGACCATCATATAACTGTAATGAGGGTTCGATGTCATACGCGATTGATTAGTGTTGAGAGAGGGTGTCCACCTCATACAACTGAACTGTACTTGACTTTTCGCCTATTTGGCTCAATATATTGTACAGTGCTAAATAGGTTTCAATCCGCAGATGAGGAGTTCGGTCGATTACATGCATAGGGAATCCCCCAGAACGGAGGATTGTGCTCTGATAAAAAAAGACTCACCACTATCCTGAGATTTGGTTCTGTTCCTGGATCTGGATGTCAACACCTGGACACGGAGCGACGACCGGATATCCGGCGGACTGCCCGGCACTTCGCATTTGGGAAATTCTGGGAGAGTTTGACTGTGACTGAATCCCTTCCGCTGCGAACTAAAAGCGAAGTCACACCTTAAAGTTATATTCGTCATATCGTGGCTCCATAAATACTCGATTTATGGCGTTAATTGTACCTCTTACAAGCATTAGTCGATGGATGTATGTTTGCATCTAACGACATACATGCGAAGTAATGCGTCCCCAAGTCCAGTATGAACTTCGGCTCGTATATTGCAGGAAATCTCGAAAATGTATGCAATGCATTATTAATATCCACCATTATAATTCATTTGTAGGTCAAAGCAAGTGTTGCATATAAACTACTATATTATGGAGTGGATTAAATTAGGGATCGCCAGGGGACACTGCAATGATTACTTTAAACAGTCTAAACGACCTAAATCACTCAAGAAATGTAAATTATTCATATTATTATTCCTCACACTGTGCTCTTGTGTGGGCCCCCAACAAATAATTGGGGCACCAAAAATAAACACTTCTATTAATAGCTGATCCTGCTCAAATCTACAAGGAGTAACATCAGACAAGTACGTTATGATTTGATGCAAACGCGAAATTGCGCACGATATTGAAACTCATACACAATAACATAATGATATACTAGTATGATCGCCGTTTATATCAGACAACAAGATCATGCAATATAAGACAATACACGAAGGCATTGCTCACCTTTCCTTGAACTGTGACGCAAGATCCACAGAGCGGCGCGAATCATAACGTCTCTGAATCATAACGTCATCTCCGAGGGTGTGCAATTGGGATGCGGCTCCAGTGTGCAACGGTTGACTGGAAGAAATTGCACAAAGTAAGACAACATGACCTTTTGACCCGATATATTTTTCACCAATGTCATCTACAGATAGCATACTGCTACATACAAAATTACACAATCATGAAACCGTAGATGGAATCCATAGTGTTGCATCATTACGTAATGCACGGGATAAATGTACGTAATAGAATTCCATTGACGTCCTCCGGAAATGATAATCGCAGCATTAATATTGTTAACTCAAATGGAACAAGTCTTAATTTCATAAAATAATTACTCTATGTAATCTTTATACAACATGTATTATGTACAAGGCGTTCAACTTGGTGTCAGCCAGATCCTAATCTTAATCCAATTACCAAATAATTCAATTAGGACAAACATCATGCGTCAAACCGTACTGGCAATGGTGATAACCTTATGATTTAGGAAGCCCAAAATTACAAAATTATAAGATAATGTTGGGTCATTGCGTCAGTTTATATGTACCGGGTACTCTCAGTATAGCCATAGAGCGCAAGGCAACGATTTACGATATCAGTGGGGAATTATGATGATTTATATTCTCAGAATAATAGAATAAGGTATAATTATGCTCCAGCTACTCATCAGCTGTGATATTCTCAATATCATTAATATGAGAAGATTCAAATGGAATTCTGTCTAAAATGAATGTAGTCCACCTCCAAGTTTTATTGGTCCCAACCAACCAACAGATATCCTTGTGCGCCATTCTATATCATCACCACCTCTAATAATTTCTTCGTTCGAGGCGTGGTCCACCCTAGCTGCCTTCCGGAAGGCCAATTTGTTTTTCAACCCATTTTCCCCGATTGATAGCATGGGCGCTGCACTGACTATGCCTCCAGCTTTCAATTTCAATTGACAAAAACAAACAACAAAGTGGATGCTCAGAGAAAGGGTCCGTGGAACACCCGAGAATCCTGCTCCCAGATTTGGATCTTAAGAGACGCACCCACTGCAAATTTAGTGTGCTAACTAATGACATTTAAAATGGCTTTGTCGTTGGAGCCAATGACATCGAACGGTATGATCTGAGCATCTCTCGGTCGTTTTGGCTCAACTCACTTTCCATGTTTTCGGTGCAAACACAAGCACTGAATGTCTCATTCAACGGGATGAGATCCAAGTAGGCCTAGGCATTGCATATCCAACTACCCGGCATATAAATGCGTAGATTACATAATATACTGAGCCATAAAAGAAACTCGACACATTTGCAACGAATTAACCAACGAGCTTAACTTATCTCGTGCATTTTGAGCTAGAAATGAATAAATACTTGTACACGTTCGCGAGAGAGAGAGGAAAACAACTAGCAAATACATTTGGATCCTACTACGTACTCTGTTCCGTCAAACACAACACACAATTAAATAATGATGAGACCATAAGAATGATTAAACTAAAAAAAAAAAAAAAGAATGATTTGACGATTTAGAGAAAAAGAAACAAAATCAAACGCACCGGTTTACTGTCTAAGAATCGAATCCGTGCTGCCGTTAAAGTAGTATTCCACTTTATAAGTCTCATAAAAATTCACACAACATTACTTCAATTGTGTATTGCAAATGAATACTGCCCCTCTCAACCGCACACGACACGTGCGACTGTGACGTCATGAAAGTTGTGATAATAGTGAAGTGTGAAGTGAGTTTCCTCGGATCTCATCGTGACGCAGACCTCTTGGGACTCTCGGAATTCGCTCAGTTTCATATCGATTGATCGATGTTCAGTGTGTTCAATGTTTGATGTTTTCAAAGCGCAAGTCAACACACCACTTACAAGTGTCAACAATCAATTCTTTCCAATTGGCCCAATCCTTATTCGTGACCTGAATTAATTAAAGGACAGAGTTCTTGTTAAGATGTTATAAATTCTGATTCAACAGTCAACACACATCTAACGTATCTTGGCAACAGTGAGCGATCGACACCGATTGTTCGCCTTTGGGTGAGCGATCGCGCCAAGGGGGTGCGGAGGGAGGAGGGGGTGACAGTGAGCAGACGAAAGGGCGTCGCTTCGTGTTCAGGTCGACTGAACGAGCGTCGATCCCGATGAAGAACGAAATGAACAAACGCAATCATAAAACGCTGGAAATCAGAGACGAATGCGACGATTCCAATTCCAGTCACGTCCCTCGATCCTGCATCCAGGCACCCGGATTTAAGGAAACGGAACACCGGAGCGCACTCTGTGAACTGGTAACGCAAGTTGATATCAGGGTGGTTGTTAATTACGTAAGCATTGTCTCATGTAGACAACTGGACATTGTAGGGCACGGAAAGGGGCGCCTGTTACTCACGAGGGAATCATTCAGCCCAGCAACAAGTGTACCGATTCCAATTTCGTCAGGAGAGGGATCTACACATTATGAGTTTAACTGCCACCCATGCTTCAATTTTAGAGAGTTGTATGAGCCACCCGCATAATTATATATGTGGTAATTCATTTAATCTTTTCATTTTTGATCAAGGTTGACTAATTCAGGAGTGTTAACAAATCTGAAGACTCTTAAATCTTAATCTTAATCATAAAATCTTAAATTAAATCTTAATCTTAATCATAAAATCTTAATTATCTTAATTATAAACTTTTGAATATAATCCAGATTTTATAATTACCCAGCTAATGACAGCCCCGCTGACCACCGGATAATCGGACCATTTTGTTTTCAAGATGTAAACATAAGTATACTTGTAGGTAGGTACTGGCAGGTAATTACAAATGAATTCAATCAATACACTCGTAATGCATGTTAAGCATCTGCATGTATGCATAATACAAGATTAAAGGGACAGACAGAGCCTTGGCCTCCTATATAATTGGCCACCATTACACACTTTATTTGCATCGTGCCTGCATAGCTCACCTGTGCATGTTCCTTGCGCTGAACCCTTGGTAATCAACTCGCTCCAGTATCGGAGACAACTCGAGACTTTCGGCCAGCAATTGTTCGATATCCACTTCTTCTGGCGCTGCGCCGATATCCGGTTCGGAGCTATCTGAGTGCCATGTCTGCTTACACCTTGGCATAGATCGGCGTCGACGCGGGCTGACGACTGCTCGGATCACCTCGTCCACTTGGTTGTCTTCGTCGTCCAAGTACCACGGCTCGTCATCTCCGTCAATCCACGCATTATCGCTCACCCCATTCGCTGGATTATGCAGACGCAGTCGATTGTCGAAATCCATCGGCTCATGACATCAAAAAATAGACGCAAGAAATGCTCTGAAGCGAGGAGCCCGCATCTGTCGCTTTCACCAATCACACCTGAAATGAAGCAGCAATCAAAATTGCGCCTCACACATCAATTAAAATTTATTCTAAGGTCATTCACAAATTTATAAATACATTTGCATCGACAGTGTACTGTGTATTAATAGAACAAAATATGCATAACCACAGTTTCATTAACCAGCTGCGAGATCAAAAGCCTCGTCGAAATAGCCGCCACACAGTCACCAAACTGGCGTTTTCACACAGTTAATTAGCCGGGGCTTTATCATAAACCCATCGATCTCGTCGTTTGGAGTTTTTCTGTCAATAAGCAATATTAGCCATTGTCCAAGAGAGATTATGAGAGACCCCTGCAAAGATGACCGTGGCGATCCCCGTTGAATCATTTGTGAAAGTATCAATGGTTAATATCGATCACATATTACGGATTCCTTTCTATATATTACTCCGAACTCACTAATCCACTGGAAACTTGTTCCTAAACATTGAGAACTGATCGCTAAATTTGCAGATCGATACATCACTGACTTCACTGATCAAACAGCTGTGCTGTTCCGACCGAGACACCCGCTACCTCCCTCGTTAACTCATAATTAAACAATAAATGAAACATTAATTGTATTCTTATGATATATAATTATATCATTCTATTCATGAAATAGCATTCATATTACATGTACACAAAAGTAAACAAATGTATAAACACTGGAAGCCACGTGTTGTTACGGTACTTACAACGCTTACGCAATACGAAATAATCCAATTACTCAATGCCATTGTTTGTGCAATTATTGAGGAAGATAATCGAAGCTGAACAGGGAGTTTGCTGCTTCGGTGAACAAGCAAGGGTCGTACAATATTAATACATTGTGCGGAAGATGAATCGATTTCAAGGTCACCATATGAAAATGAATTAAATGGACTGTGACGTCACGCGGGAATTCCCCGTCAATGGTTTGTATGATTTACGACGTGAGCGCACGAAAGGCGTCTCGTTCACCTTGTAGCGTCCGGCGGTCGAAGCGGATTACAAAGCACATGAAATATGCAGAGGGTAGATGACCTTTCTGCACCCCCCGCCCCTCGCAGGTAGGTGCTCGAACGTGCCATCTGGCTCTACACCATAAAAACCAGATTTCAAAAGTTCAACAATTCAACTTAGTATTGGAAGGAAACTGGATCACACACTTGAAACAGGAAATGAATAAAAGCTGTTTACGTTTTATAAATACAGGGATTTTGAATAAAGAATTACATGTTGAATACGACCTCAATTTAGCCTCTCTGCATTATACTATTACACATGTAGACTACTTATACAGACAGCTATAGCTCATAAAGATAAAGCCAGCATTCCGCCGAACCAATCACGTCGCCCACCTTTGTAGTTGTCTTATCCACTTTTGCACGCAGACCATTAAGGAGTTCAAACGCAGCGGTATTCCCTTGTAAGTCCTCGCAATGCGTAGTGAAACACCGGAATGTGATACGTAACCAAATGAGTTATCCTTTGATTGGGGATGTGCTTCGGCTGCAGGTAACTCCCATCGATCCCAAATGACTCACTCTCCGATCGGCCGCACAAAGGATCTCCTTTTCCCGCATTAAAAGCGCGCAGAAATCGAAAGGGGCGAAGGGAAACTACGGGGTGCGGGTGAACGGCTTAGGCGCCTCAAACCAACTCCGAAAATTCCTTCAGAATAGCGCGGATTATTCCACGTGAATGGTGGCTTATTGTGGCGACCATTTCTTTGAAATTATGTCTCTCAGAGGGTTTTACCCTTGGTTGAATTCTCGTCACGCTAATGTAATTACTTTAAATGCGTATTCATGAGCTTTTTACATGCAACTTGACTGTTGTGCTATTTATGGTGAACTTAGCCTCGATTTATACCTTTTTCACACGGGTTTACACCTCCTTATTTTTCCCCTATCATATTTCATATTCATCAAGGTGCTAATAACCGTAATAACGGCATGCAATTCGTTCACACAATGTATTCAAACGATTGAATTTTGTCACAATCGTCAGTTCCAATATCATCTCGGCCTTGGAAGTTACGTCATCCCCCCTCTCATCCTCCCTATTCCAATTAGGTTCTGGAAGCCATTAGAATTGCATCACC
Source organism: Capitella teleta (assembly GCA_000328365.1). NCBI lineage: Eukaryota > Metazoa > Annelida > Polychaeta > Capitellidae > Capitella > Capitella teleta. Next base: position 173,100 of record KB304411.1, on the reverse strand, counting down.
CCCGCCAAGAATTTCGTGCTTTTCTGCGAGTGACATAAGCTCACCTGTTGTCACCGCATTCGGATGAGTCGCTGATCTCAACAGACGTTTTTCACCAAGGCTGGATTCCAGAATTGCTAAGCTACCCATGTATTGCATACTGGATAAGCGCCGAGTACATCTGCCATGTCCCGTGCACCTGTATTATAGTGTAACCAGAAGAAATATTCCTTGTGTCAGACATACAGGACCCTCGAAATATGATATTTGGTATATTACCGATATTACGTCACCCAGCAAGTCAAATCACAGAGAAGAAGAGCTAAATAATGTTGTAGACCAAATTGAAAGTTAGCAAGTAGCCAGGAGATCAACCATGCAGTTTAAATTCAATGATATCGGTCGCCACAACAGACACAGACACACACTGAATCTAACCTGATTGTAGTAATGCGATCTGTGACTGTAATCCAATTAATGTATTATATAGTATTTACGCCAATCTCCGCTCCAAATGTACCTGCCTCGGACATGTTACACACATCGCCCGATGAAGCACACACCTCCATGTCCCACAAGTACTGTTTTGAAAGTCCTAAGTGGGACACAGTGCCCCTCTTCCCAGTGTCACCCCACCCGAGTGTGTCGATAACTTACAAGACTCGAAGCTCTTGCCCACCAAAGGGTCGATGTAACGTTGAGTCAGCCGGATCTATCCAATAATCACACGCAATATCCTTCTGTGTATATCACAAGCGATTCACGTAGTTCCCTCCAGCGATGCACGATCACAAAGAAGTACTTCATAAACTTCTTTCTTTCACCGTTAAAGGTGAATCGCGTTCACTTATTCAATTCAGAGCGTCCAACGAACGAATGCTTGTGTGTGTAACCACGAAATGACTCGGCGCATTTGGTTTAGACTGCTGAGGTACAATGACGGTTATGCAATCAACTTGCATAATGGACTCCCTCACTCAAACACTCAGTCATGATCCGATGCACACGCGTGATACCCGCTGGCGTCTTGCTTAAATTCAAGAAGGTGTCACAACTGAATACATGTTATGCCAGATATGAATATGGAGAAGGAATAATAATACGGTGTCACAATATATGCACAATGAAATTATTTATCATATGAGGAATTTTTTCTTATTGAAAAAAAAAATCATAATTGGGACAATTTAATCTGATTTTTAGATGATTTCGTTTGCCGACGGAGTTCAATGGAAACGATTAACCAATATGAACCGATCACTGTTGTTTAATTAATCACTTTACCTGTTTTGGGAAAAAAATAAATCTGAGGCCATTAGCGGTGATCTGGATCAACTGCAGTATGTGGTTAAACGGCTGTTGACAGCCAAAGAGAATGTATTTCATTAATTATGCAACACTTGTAATTACAAAATTGATTATTGCCTGCATAAATTATGGCCTCTGACATTGTTATTCGGCTGTGTACTCAATCATACCTCCTCCTGCCTATAATCATAAACTCGTTTCACAATCTCTTTCAGGATCAATGATGGTGACAGGTACACTGAAAACATGTCATCATTTTTTAAAGATCTAAGTGGGGTGGGACCTTGATGTATGGCGCGTATGACTGAGTGGCTTCAGATGCATCTCCATGGTGACGATCTCAGCCGATGACATCGACAGTCGCGCAGTGGGTCAAGGAGACAAATATTTAATAATTTTCTTCATTTCGCCCGTTTTGTTATTTTCCTTCTCGAACCCTTTAATTCATGGTTTCTGATTGTCCTCCCAAACATAGAAATAAGTCAAATAACGATATTTTATGCCGAAATGCATAATCTTCACACACATTATACAGAATGGGCCAAAAGTAGTCTATCTACTTCATGCTAAAGATATCAATTCTTTCCACTGGTGCTATGCATTTACATAATTATGAGAAAGTGTTATAAAACAGATAGCAGTGTAATAATCAAACAAAATAAGAAAAAGACATATGGTTAGTCTAACAAGTCATGCTGCTATTCCTATCATTTCAATTCCAATTTAATCAACATTTATGTCGATTTATCTCAATTAATAGAGTGCACTCATCATTCCGCGATATTTCCACTTTTGGCGGCAAACAGGGCATTGGACCATGAATCGTCTTCATTGAACGCAAAATTAAGGCAACGCTCTCATTTCTATGTGTTTGTTTGAGAGTGCTTTGTTGCGACAGTAGCACTAATGTTTATCTCCTAACATCAAAACAAAGCAGAGAGTTTGTATTAAAGCGCCATGCAAGAGATGACATTCCTTAATGCTCGTTCAGAGGCTCATTTGATTTCGCTCTCTTCGCGATCACTCACAACTCGCATCTAAATGATCCTCCCTAATTCAAAATTGGCATTTTACTTGATTTCTTTGCATAATTGGGCAAAGAATAACATAGCCAATTCATACCACGTGGTTAATTTTTGGACTAATTGATACATTTTAGCAAATTATAGAGGGTTGTTTGGAGAAGCAATGGATATATGCAATCGAATCAAATGTACATGTTCAAAGTTTACTGAACCATGAAAGACACTTAAAATAATTTACTAGTAAAATTAACTAATAGGATGCCGAATGCCGGATGCCTGCTGATCGACCTGCCACCCCCGGAATATGAAACAATGCAATGAAATACACTTGCAATAGCCCTTAATGTGTAATAACCCTTATTTGCATCGCTTCAATGTCAATAGTAGCTCACTCGCATATAATTATTGATGTAATGAAGTTTCGCACGAAACGCAGATAACCATGATTAGATGTTGCGTGGTGTTAAGGTTCAAGATGACCTAATGTCAGAGGACGGCTGAAAAAAAAAAATCACTGATTAAGACTGATGGAACGCATATAATATCCTGGATACGATATCACAGATCTGCCCGAGAGCGGAAAGGGGGAGGGCAAACGACACACCCACCTTCTGCATGGTCACTGAGCTTCTTCTCGACCAGTCCGACGCCCATCCACACGACCAACCGTTCCAGTTGCAGAACTGAGATGCACTAGTGATGACCAGTAACACCTGACTTATATTTTTTATTGCGCGTTTAATTATACGCCTTTGGCTGATACTTCAACAAAACTTTAAGTACACATCTAATCAGACTACTGGAAATTCCAACCAAGCTCTCTTACTAGATGTACACGTGAATATAGGTCAATCTAGTTTTGGCACTACTTGATTATTAGTAACGACCTACAAGAGAACATTACCCGGAGTTCCGGGTTATTACAGCCTTTCAATCTGCAACCTACAGACCATACATACATACAGAGCAGGGAAATTCATTGTATTTCTCACTCATTGATGTAGCAATCATTCTGCAGAGTGTTCTGGAGTCCGAGCCATCTCTAAATTTCGCCCAGGGAGCCAATGGGACCGTTATGTAGCTGAGGATTCAGGATGATCATCGGTTACAACTTGCGGAATTAGAACAGTGCATACGCGAAGACGTCCTTGGGTGCATTTTCAAATGAATTAATTGAGCATAAAATCATTACGAAAAGTCCAATGAAGAGTAAACTCCCGACTGAGATGCGAGATTCAGGAACGACGTCCTGAACCAGTGAGGATCATCAGGAGATCTTCAAGGATGATGTCATTAAAAAAGAAGAGGCTGACGGGTGGGGACCACCTTATAGCCTCTGAAATGAAGATGAGGAAATAAATAAATAAATAAATAAATAAATAAATAAATAAATAAATAAATAATTCATTTTGTATAGCGCAATTTCCACCGCAAAACCATCGAAGTGCTGTCCATATATCACGAACAAATTCTTTGGTTAGAAGTTCCCCATTTTAAGTCCCGAGCTAATAGACTGTACTTTGGTATTTAGTCACCCAAGGGAAATCGAACCACTTACCTTTGGATTGATAATCGAACACTCTGTCACTGAGCCATACAGGTACTGAAAAATACTGGTTGGTGGAAACTCCTGTAAACGATGTTGGTTTCAAAGCGAATACATGCCATTTCGAGTGCTCTGGATGGTATGTGAATGCGAAATGGTTGAGTGACCAGCCCTCGGCCATATTTTGATGGTGCATGATAATGATATTCAGTACTAGTAATCCCCTAATCCGTCTACGTGGAGAGGTCATGGCGCCCTTCTTTGTTAATGATTGCGCCCAGACATTCCGGCGAGGGAGCCTAAGGCTTAGCGTCTGGAGAGGATAGACAGTATTAGACGCAAGCAGCTGAGCAGCTGAGCATTCTTTACTCGACACAGGCCCTCTTCTTAGCCAATTTCTCATAAAGTTCGTGATCAGAGGGTTTTGCAGCATACAATGTCATTGAACATTTCAGTTGTTCCCTATATGGCCATTATTATATCATGCTATTCAGTCTTCTTATACTTACCTTTGTCTGGTCTCCCAGAGTCGCCAAATATTGCAAAAATGACCGATGACGCTGAAGAGTTGTCCCAGATTGAGATAAGTGGGGGAGTGGACCATTTGGGAGATTGGATATTATTATTATTATTATTATTATTATTATTATTATTATTATTATTATTATTATTATTATTATTATTATTATTATTATTATTATTATTATTATTATTATTATTATTATTATTGAGAATTCGCACGAATTCAGTGCGCTATGACTACTCCGATGATTGGCCAGTCGTGAGTTCAACATTTGGCACGTTATGATTCTGACTTCACAACTGTAGAAGAAAAATCATAACGTTGTATATTGACCTCCAGTCGGAGGAGAACAGAATTGAAATGGGTCACAACAACAACTTGTGGCTCGACACGTGCTGCGTGTGAGTTGCTGAAGTCTGACACAGGCTCCATCTCCATCAAGACCGACTCTATTTTGACTTTGAACGTGAAAACATCAAATCTGACAAATCAAATAATAGGCCTAATAAGTTAAATAACCATATGTCCATATCGATATAATTTATGCCTGGCTAATTTCTATTGCCAGAGCGCTTTAAATCGAATACAAAGATAGGTGTATTGTAGTAGAAATACACTAAGTATTTTAATAACCAATCAGCACGTTCTTATAATTATGATGATTGATGACTTACACCGAGTCAAACGAAGGCCCTTCGCAGCACCCACACCACCAGTCGGTCGGAGCGGCCAACCGGGTGCTTATACACAATGCCTTCAGAGGTTTCCGGAGGCGAACTCATTGCCCTCAGAAAAGCCCGAGTAGGGAGGGATTCGCCAAAACCCCATCTCCCTTGTGAGAATTCATCCATCAACAATCTTATGTAATTATCTTCATATGCAGTCGATCTAATGCATGTGAGTTGCCATTTCAAGCAAACATCCTTTCGATATGTGTCGGTTCAAGCACTAAACAGATATTCCACCTCAAAACAAATTTTTCTTTCGATAAAATCGGTTCGGAACTGCTGAAAATATCACGAAAACAATGTTTGCATTCATTGTAAATTGACCTATGACCTTCAATGTTATTGACTAACGCCAGTGCACTGAGCATCCGCGTGTCTAGATCACCTACACCATGACCTTGAGAGGTATTCAATAATTCTCAACTGATCAGTTCACGAACAGAAGAGGAAGCAGGTATTCCGATGACCGCATGTCCTTGACCCCAGGTATTCCAACTATATGTCGTATTTGCGTGGCATCTAGTCTACTGAAGTATTCCAGGCCAATGTACGGAACGTATGGGAACTTCCATAAGTGATGCAGCGTCCATCTCGGCGATCCTGTATGAGTCAGAACTACACGTACTGCATAGAAGCACACATGGAGTATGGGTCGGATGCGGGTTCCGTGCTTTTGTTGGCCACGTGATTGATTTTAGAAGAACAGAGAGAAAAATAGAACATCGTAGAAAATTGATTGTTGTTTTTCATATGATGTGTGCATGGTCTATTCTATTTTTAACTCCGCCAACGTCAACATAAATTATATAAAGTTGCTTTTCGCTGAATGAGCATTTTATAATCAATCACGTGTTTTTTCTCGGCATTTATATTTTAATATATTCGATTGTGAATGTATAAGATGCGATTTATTATGTCCGTTATTGTATATTTATTTCTTATAAATATAATCGATCATGATCGAGGGCGTTTTAGTTTGTGTTATGGAATTGTTGCGGAAACTGTTTTTCACTGATGAACAATGAAAATAATTATGTCTCAGTGAGAGGGAAATGCCAAAACTGAAATAGCGGAAAAGTAGTGTTACCTCGACAACGCAAACAATGGCGCTTCGTTGAATCAAATCAGGTGATACGAATCATTGCATCAATAATTCCAGTTCATGGTGTAATACATGTAGTTATCATCGCAGTCAGTGGGGGCTCAGTTGAATAGCCAATACACTGCACTCTGTGCTGATATGGCTTCCATCTGCATTATAATTCTTACTCTAACTTATAACCCGTAAAACTAAAACTGCGACTACATGTAGCTATTAGGTACACAACAAAGAAAAATGCTCAGCAGAAAGATAAGTCGTACAATAGAGATAATACTAGAAACCACAAGCCGGTCACTCGTGGCCTCGTGTGGTTATTAATACGATTCATAATACGTTACATATCATGTGACGATACAATTATTCCATAATTTTAACTGGATAGAAGCACGATTCAAATTGTGCAATTCAGATGTCTGTTATAGCGATTTGCGATAAACGTTGATGATATTGTATTATTTCATTTGACGTTGCATATAAGCTTTGCATATAGGCGTAAAGTTTCTTTTTCAGAACGTTCAATTGATTGTAACCTAATTTTTTTAAATTTTTTTTTATAAAGATATCAGCGTTCTTTTCGTATTGAATGCAAGTATTCACAGTCTTTTGTTTTTAGAAATATATGTATGATATATTTAACACTTATTATAGGATCTCTGATCTCTATAGTATATAATGCTTAATTGACAAGCTCTGAAGCTGACCCGGAAGACCAGAGGAAGAATTAAAATTACCACATGATAAAGACTCATGATGCATCTGACCGGCGCACACTCATGAAGAGACTGGGTGCTAAAAAAATTGCAGAAAAATTTCGGTTTCAGTGTTGGAGTTAGCTCTGTCCCTTTGGCTTCATTTTGCCATTTTGACGTACAGGTATAGGCCACTGCATTAACATCAAGGCTATTTTTAATTCGCCAGGGCATCACAGGTTTGTGGACAGTGACTTTAACTAAATTTACACAGATGCATTCAACTCACTTTATGCTAACTTTCTAAAACTTCCGGGGAACCTGCCCCCGGACCCCCTTAGTGGTGCCTGCCTTCGGCTTGTACAGGTTCCCTGTAATTTTATTGTCCTTATAGAAAACCCCGGCCCTGTTAAAATCCTAGAATAAACACGTAGTTGAATAGTTATAGTTAATTAGCTCTTGTAGTTTATTATCTGGTCTGGCCCCTTGCTATGTGGCATTATCCTGATCCGGCCCTCCACTCAATACGAGATGCCGACCCTTGCTGTAGTAATTTTTAAATAATAATTTATGTATATATTACGCCAGCTAACCACAACTTTTGTTACATATAATTGGTCATTCAAGATAATTGAAATATCATAAAATTCGGATGTCATAAAAATGGCTATTGCAAAGATTTTATGAGTGAGAAGTGAAATACTCTTGAACTCAACATGCGTGGTTATTACAACAACAACAACAACCAACAACAACAACAACAAAACAAAATTGTGATAACTAGCGTGGTTTTAGAGGAGAAAGCACTTATGTTATGTAACACTCTACGGCGCATACTTGACATTGAAGACTCCCCACAGACTGTGGATAGACTTACGAATCACCCTGTATAGGCCTAAACACCAGACATCCAGCCTCAAGCATCCTAAAAAATAATATGGTACTATACACATATATACATGCACACTTTCTCATTTGCAATATACAGTAGTCATGCTTTTATGTCAAACTTATCAATGGCGATCATAGGAATTAATGTATACTTTCAAAATATTCATTCCTTAATTTATTGGTCCTATAGAGAGTGGGCCAAAAGTGGTCTATATCTACTCCATGTTAAAGATCTCAATGCTTTTCAATGGCGCAACGCATTTCTGAGAAAGTGTTGCAAAACAGATCGCAGTGTTAATATCATGCAAAGATAAGAGAGATAAATACTTAGTATGATTGATCGTACGTGTCATGTTGCTATTCCTATCATTTGTATTCCAATTTAATCAACATTTAATCATGTATGCCGATTTATCTCAATTAATAGAGTGCGCTCATCATGCATTCCGCAATATTACCACTTTTGGCGGCAAACAGGGCATTGGACCATGGACAAGCTCCATTGAACGCAAAATTAAGGCAACGCTCTCATTCTATGTGTTTGTTTGAGAGTGCTTAGTTGCGACAGTAGCACTAATGTTCATTTCCTAAAATCAGAACAAAGCAGAGAGTTTGTATTAAAGCGCCATGCAAGAGATGACATTTCTCAATGCTCGTTCAGGGGCTCATTTGATTTCGCTCTCTGCGCGATCACTCACAACGCCCATCTAAATGTTCCTCCCTCATTCAAAATTGACGTTTACCTTGATTTCTTTGCATAAATGGGCGCAGAATAACATAGTCAATCCATACCAGGTTGTTATTTTTTGGAATAATTCATACATTTCAACACATTTCAGAGTTTTGTTTTTAACATATGGAAAACATAGACTACCTTTGGCCCACTCCGTATATGGCGCACGTATAGGCATCTAGTTTTATCCCGTCTAAATGTTATAGATATATGCGCACCCTTAGGCGTTCAAATATCGCACACACGTACATGTATATTATGACATGTGCATGCATGATACCTGTATAACAAATCGTTATATCATAATTATTACTCAATACATAATATAGCATTATAAGTTAAGTCATACAAAAGTATACGTATTGTAGAATTATTGAGAATATTATTATCGAGACTTGTTTTGTAATCTATGCTAGCAGGGTAATTGGGTTGAGTAACTGTCGGTTACAGTGAGTGTGATAAAAGTTCTAAACACTACGTACAATGCAAATTAAATATTTAGTATTTAATTCCTACATCCAAATTGCATATTAAATAGACAAAATTATTATTTGAATTTGAATATTCATGGATCTTCATTGACCTCTTTGCATAATCTGCATAAATTTGCATCTTCATTATGTTTGTTGCACGCTCTCAAATCGTTACGCATTCTTGCATCAGCCGGGCGGCATCCGCCTTCGACATGATCTCCGCCCTCATTGCTTGCATTATGATCATCAGACCTGTGTTTTTCTCAATTTGACCTTGACCTTGATTACATGTGCTGCAGGCGTGAACAGTGCCATTCTTTGAACCCGACCCAATAATATAATCAATCCCTTCATCACAGCACGTGCGCCTGGCCAACAAGTTCTAGTGCCGGTCTAAATCCACTGCATTTCCTGGAAATATCCGCCATGCACCGTGCTAAAGCTCACATATTGATAGATCCCCACCCAATGAACATATCATGTACTGTACGTGCGTCAAAACTGATGAAATCGCTGCATAATATGTGATATTGTAACTAGGTCACGCGCAAGAATTTGGGTCAGTGCTTGGGTATATAAAGTTCGGTCGTCCGATTCCTGCATCTCTGCTCGCTGATCGCCAAGAAGAAGACTTCTACCTCCATTTTGATTTTTGTGTTTCACCAAATCGTGGTTCTGAAGTTTACCATGCTGTCTTCAATCGCCAAGGAACCATTCTTCAGGGTCAATGAGATTTATTACTCCGATTATTCGGACACTGCAGTGAAGGGATAGCCACCCTTAACGCGACGGCGGCGGTTGTCAGAGACTCATTTTGCCAAAATCTCTTCTCAAATTTTCTGTGTTGGTAAACTCAATTCTCCTGGATGCAACAGGATTTCTTCCTCAAAGAAAAAACCGTCGCCATGATCGAAACCCTTCTTCAGGTGAGACGGCCCCCTCAATCGAACAATTGTGATTATTTTCTTGTTCGCATGACGATGGATCCACAGTCAACCAGCTCTGGTTTATTCCAGTTTGAGGAATCATAACGCACTTGGCTTGTGTAAACCCACCCACACTTTGTCACTTCCCTTCGCATATTTCTTGTTTATTCATAAAATTCCTCAAGGTTATGTCATTCTAGTCGTATTGGATATTGAGTGGTACAGCTTTGTCTAAATTGACTGAGTGACTATTTACGTTTAGTCTTAGATTCCTGGTCATTGTGTGTGATTGACCAGCTGTTAACACATGTTCATTCATATTTCATAACGTTACGATTCTGGGAATACATGTATCAATAATTATGTATGTGTCATGACTCCAGCTGATTCTTGGAATTTAATCTGGGAGGCATGACTGGCCTGGTGTGGCCCTGTTCACTGAAGAATCTGCATTGAAATGTTGTTAACTGGAACTACGTGTTACGGATGACGTGCATTTCTCGAAGCGACCCTAGTAGTAAATCAGTTGAGAGTACTAAAAAAAAAGTAAAAATAAAAGATATGCGTTCGATTGTATGTATGTATGTAGTGTGGAGTGATGGCAAAGTGGTTAGCTAGCTCTTCTTTGCTACCACTACCAGGCTACCACACCTGTTGATTAAGAAATTTTAGAGAGGGCTTAGCACTGGGTCAAAGGGCTGTTTGAAACCAGTCACCAACCGACCGACGCCTCTCACCGCCTAGATTACTGTCGTAGAATGAGCCTGGTTCAATAACTCAATTCGAGACTATAAGAATAGAAAGTTAGCATTAAGTTGAATCCACCCGTGTAAATTTAATTGTAGCCACTGTCCATGTAGCCACTGTCCAGACTTGTTGATGCCCTGGCGAATTAGAAATAGTCTGGATTTGAATGGAGTGGCTTATAGATCAAAATAGAGTGAATGGGACTAGAGGTTAATTTCAATTGTGCAATACTGTAACCTATATTTTTCTGCAATTGTTTTTTTTTTTTTTTTTGGCAGCTTAATTAGTTTTGAGCACACGATCCCTTCATGAGTTCGCTCCAGTCTGATACATCATACAAGTGGTGTCTTCCAGAGGTTGTTGAGAAGGTCGACCTTCTGTTTCTGGCACCTCTGACAAGGGTATGATCTCCTCATGATCAGCCTTTTGAATTAGGAAATATTTAATATTTTTAGCACAGCAAAAGTTATATTTGTGATATGGCTTCGGCTTCCCTTGCTCCAATTCTTGCTGATTACCCTGTCTATGCAAATGTATGAGACCCAGTTAGGAAGAACAATCACTCAATGCTGGGCGCTTAAAGAGTTACCTAGAAATCAATTTTAGTCACCAGAATATTGCATAACTTAAGTCGGTTCAGTGTTGAACTGTGCTATTTTTAAATCTAGATTGCATGGGTTTCCTATTAGTAGTTTTCAGTTCTTAATAACTGATATATCATATATAACTCACCGGCTGGACCCACTATTTAGGGCATTGTTTTCACAATCACTGCAATCACACAATGACTGATGCACTAGTGCATGCATCAGCTGATGTGCTGAAAAACCCTCCGCATCCTCACAAACAACTGCTGGCTTCTCCTCTTCGTTTTGAGCTCTGTCCCGCAGACCCTGCTGCTGGCTATGAATACGCTGCATGTGGGTTTAAACTATTTCTGTGTCACAACTCTCTTGTGCACGGTGTCTGGTTACGCTATATCATGTTGCCTTTAAGTATCAATTCTCATTGAAATGCAATTCATTTGAGGCTTTATCTGTCGTATGTATTGTTCTCGCAAACGGCAAGAAGTACGTCGAATCAGTGGATGTTACTTTGATATCAGTTGATAATTTTCCTTATCTCGTTCCAGTCGCCGCTGATCAAGTCGACCCTGGCCGGCTCCCTCAGCGGCACGTGTTCAACACTGCTCTTCCAGCCGTTGGACATGCTCAAGACCCGCATCCAGTCCCCCAAAGCTCTTGGGTAAGTGTTGACCTATGTGTTCTCTGACCTTACTGACATTTGCTCTCTCAGGTGTAATCCTGGGGCGATCAACATAGCAATCACCGTCGTTCGCAGTGAGAAGCTGAAGGGGCTGTGGAGGGGATGTGTCCCTTCCCTGACGCGCACCGTGCCAGGCGTGGGCGTCTACTTCGGCTCCATGAACTGGCTGCGCACTACTTTCGGCAGTAGTGACCCCTCTGCATGGGAGTCTGTCGCCATTGGAGGGTGCGCTCGCACTGTGGCTGGCGTCACCATGCTCCCTTTCACCGTGATCAAGACGCGCTTTGAGGTGCGTTCAATGCTCAGGATGCCTTGTTATTGTTTACATTGCTTTTGCAGAGTGCTCAGTTTCAGTACAAAGGAATGGGAAATGCGCTGGCCACCATCTATAAAGGAGAAGGCGTGAAGGGTGAGTGCGTGATGAGTGTTGTGTTGTGATTATATCAAGATGTTTGCAGGTCTGTTCAGTGGAATGCGCGCCACTCTGCTGCGTGATGTGCCCTTCTCTGGTCTATATCTCCTGATGTATGACCGTAGTAAGAAGGTCGTCCGTGAATGTAAGTGTACTTATTTCAACTTCCAAGCATGCACAAGGTTTTATTCTAGTGTTTACATCAACTGAGACTGATGGCTGATTTGTTGCTTTGTATTTTTGTTTCATTGCTAGCGATCAGTGTCAGTTGTTTCTCAATTTCTGGCACCATGTCGCACTCTTCTGCAGAACTCTTTAAGTTTCCACTTAATGCATGATGACCTTAGCAGCACAGTGCGCCCTGGTGCCGTAATGTGCAGCTATCAAAGCAGCCACTGATGCGTTTCTTTCTCTCGTTGGCGGTAGATGATTGAAGCTGATTGGCTGCTGCCGCCGTTGCTGGCTCCGTGTTCCCCCTCCTTCCTCTCATCACCATTGCTTTCTCCTCAGCTGGGTAATTATGGGTGCGCCATGACCTTGTACAGTGTGAGCGCTAATCTCTGCCTTTCCTTTTCCTTTATTGTACGAGACATCAGCATCGCTGCCTTCTGATTGCATTGATCTAATGACCTCTGATTAATGCTGTGTCCCCTATCCACATGGCTTGTCTCTTCTCCTTTTAACTCATCCAATGATTTGCGATTCTTCTTGACCAGCTATGTGGACGGCATAGTGGATACAGCATTTGCATAATAGATTAACTATGTCTGGCTCCAATTGAGAGTTCCTCAGAAACGACTGCTCTTGCTCTCATGCATGACGACCCCTTTTGACATGACCTTTGGACTGACCTCTGAACTCTTCTCTTGCAGATCAGCTGGTGTCCACGCCAACTGCTCCGATGGTCCACTTCTCCTGTGGCATCTGCTCTGGATTCGTGGCAGCTGTGGTTACTCAACCAGCTGATGTGGTCAAGACTCACATGCAGCTTGACCCTTCAAAGTACCACTCCGTTCGTTTTGTTATTCACAACATCTACGCGGTACGTTCTCTCGGAATTATAATTATTCTGAACAATTGGTGAAATTCAATGTTAGGTTTCGTTTTTTATTTTATTTATTTTATTTTTTTTCAAATTGATTAATTACTCTTTTGAACTTTTGCAGAAAGATGGCGTTCATGGTTTCTTCCGAGGCACTGTTCTGCGCACAATGAGGCGATCAATGATGGCAGCGTTTGCCTGGACCTTCTTTGAAGAGGTATTTCTAATCACAAATGAAAAACAAACACTTGACTTTGACCTACTTCTCTTGCAGATGATAAAGAGGGTGGGGTTAAACTGAAGATTACAGCAGTTCATGTTGAACTGAAGATGGATGCGTTGTGTACATATTTGTGTTTCGGGTGATGTGTAGAGTCCCATGGAACTCTCTAAAAGATGAAAAACAAGGATTTGCTAGGATTTATTCTAAGATGAAGAATGAGGATTTGCTAGGATTTATTTTTCTCTGCTGCAGTGTTTTGTTTTGTGCTGTGGCTCCACTTGCTGTGTAACTTCAAAAAAGGTCTCATAAATTAAATTATATTTGAAGTAATATTATTTTATTATCAATACTAGAGAGGGGGTGGGGGCTTGCTCACTCTCGTGCCATATTGTCGTCATAATTTACAAGCCTTGCCCCTTCTGAACTGTTTGACATAATATCTCGCATTTATTATGTCAATTCTTCGGATGCCAGTTTGAATGTGTGAATATTCATGAGTATTATTATGATTAATATGCATGGTTTTTTGGGGTTTTTTTTAATATTCACGAGCGTAATTCATGTTTGTTTCCTGCTCTATTGTGTTCTCATGTTGAATTATTATTTTTTATTGTTTTTTTTTTTTCTGGTTTCTTCATTCTGAATATGAAAAGAGTTTGCTATCATTTTATGTTTCATCATCAATCTGAAGCTCTTTTTATTTTATTAATAAATTTATTTCATGAAACCTCTGTTTTTATTGTGTAAGCTTCCATTCGCCTGTCTGAAACCTCTGAATGACTTGGGTAATATTTTATGAATTATGCAGTACAAGGTTTAACCTTGTTTCGGGCAGAGTGCTAGTGCCTCTGGCAGATCAATCCAGGGTTGTGATTGAATAATCCACTTGCCTGGGTTGTGTGTTGCAGAACTAGATCTGGGGTTTGTATGTAGCATTTGCCAGCAGCCTGGTTTAACCGTTTAAGGCTCACGGGGACTAGATTTGATTCGTTGATGCATTGCTTTTTCTTTGAGCATCGGTTGACCTGGTGTCACCCAGTTTATGTAGCCACATGCATGTCATTGAACCCCTCGATCGGTCAATGCTCAGCAAGCAGAGCGAAGGCACCGGTGTGAACGCATTACAGGTGTTTCAGTTCAACTGATGTGTAACGAGAGCGTAGATGTTTACTTCTCTTGATTGAATAATGCTCACCTTCACGACATCGAGATACTACATTTGAGAAGAATGAATTTCATCGGAACCTTAAGGCTTGATAAGTTAATAGGAACCATACACCGTATAGTATACACATATGTGCATTTTAATTAGTGCATCATGCCATGTGTTTTTATTATTTATGATATAAATAATTTGCTAAATTTATCTATTACTACATACCATGTGTTCTGCGCCACAATACATAATACGATAGTGGGATCACTTCAGCGTAATCCCTTATGCAATCGCACGCATCTTTGAACTCTTCGTATACATGCACCAGGAAACTAGTCACACCAGGGGCCGATATATCGAACACTGCATGTCAAGTACATGCACATGCAAGTACTCTCGAGGGACACGATCAAAGATGGTGTGTATATTTATCATGCATACTATTAACAGGGGCCTACCTGTATTATATTAACATGCACTAATAGTATATTCATGTATAATTGTAATAATATTTATAGTATTTGAGTATGCACTTATAGTACAGACTCTCACAGCTTCACTCGCCCTTATAATTACGATTAATGTAATTGTGATTGTTTAGCTGAATGCATTCGCGTAGAACTACAGAAGTTGTAAACAAGATTCGTTGTGTACAACATAATGTACCCCAAACACAAAGCACTACAACACACTCTTTGCACCGAAAGTCCGTCGGTGAGGTCATGAACCTCCAGACAGTTGGTTACTCTTCCAGCTCGTTATGCCTCCTGCATTTAACATAACCATAAATGTTTTATATGCCCCTATATCCTACTTTCCTATGATCACCTTATGCAGATTGGTCACAGTTTTATTGTGCAGAGCATTGCTGGTTCGTAGAACTAAATGTTATGCGAGCGACGCAGTTTGTGAAAATCCAGTTTCAACTGGTTTCAAAACCCGATTTCAGGAGCAGCGGATCCAGGCATCTTCTGTGCTCCATCGATAATGAATCTATGTCAATGATTAGCACGATAAGCCATCTTATCACAACAGCAAAAAAGTGTTAAAAACAAAAAGGACGTTGTTACTGTTGTACTGAGTCCAGTGCATTTTGTTGGCAACCCAGAATTCATTATATAGCTACATAATGTACATTAACTGAAACCGGTACTTGAAAAACAAAATCGTTTCTGGGTGAAGCACTGATTTCACAAGTATTTTAGTGGAGGGAAATGGTGCGGTTCTCGAATTAACGAAGACGATTCGGCTCTCGAATCCAGGACAAAGATCGCCATATGGTCCCTGGCATGTACTCGACAAGTACTCTTTAGTATACTGGTCAGTTAGGGTCATTCATATTATACCTACACAAAATTACATTAAACTAGTTAAGTTTAGTTAATTAAGTACATAAACTATCATAACATCTGCAGGGCTTAAACCGGGTATGTTATCCTTTACTTTTGGCTGTATGCCGCTGCGGAAAAAAAAAAAAAAAAAAAAAAGAAAAACGCCTCTCATAAAATACAAAACAAAGATTGAAAGAAAGCTGAATACGGTGCTTCGATTTACGGTTCCATGGGTCCTTTCAAAATTTTAAGTATTGTTTTTAATTATCTAGTTAGTAGTTCTAAAAATTAAGTTATGTCGTACCAGCTAATGTATTGCAGTACGCGTTGGCGACCATTGATTACGTCATTAGAGAGAGAAAAGAAAGTGGTACGGAAGAAGCCAATTAACAAAGCATAAAACGAAGCCGGAGGAAAGAAACAGAGGAATTCCCGGATCATAACGTTTCCATTGGAGCATCGAATGCGCGATGACCATGAAGTCATACAGCATAATGTATGTATTATTTCCCTTTCATTCCGCTTCACCTCTTTGAAAAAAGTACACCACCGGTCCACTGCTTGGCACCAAATTATTGTAGAAGCAAATTTTTGATTTACTAGCCTTAGAAATGATCGATCGATCGATGAGTCCGAAAATTGGATCACAATTTTCATTTCATTAATATCATTATATTCAATGCCATAAATGCCAAATTAGTAATTACATGCATCGAAAACGGGATTAATTAGTATTATTATCCTTACATGTATTACAAACCAAATTAAATTGTGCATACTGAATATTACTAAAGCAAACTAGTATTCATAACGTACATAATTGCGTTATGATCACTCAGATGAGCAGATACATTCAAAAAAATGCCGTTGTGTTCGACATAGCATTTCAGTTTTGTGTATGCGGCATATTGAACCCAAGGTCCTTGATTGAGCCTCGCCATTACGTAAGAGGTTTCCTTCACTTACTTTTCTACTGCGCCAGAGGGTAGGTATTAATCCAGTCACACTAAACTCCAACATAGGTTTTATATTCTAACTGAATTTAACTATCCAATCAATTGAAGAATCAGACGTCATCGAACCCTGCAGGGATCAGAGATTATAGATAAAATAAAAGATTTATGCTAATAATGTGCACCCAGGCAGCATGCAAGCTGTTGGTGCTAAGGTAACAATTATTCAATATTTTGATATTTGTGACTTGTATGGGTTTAGATTTGTGAAAGATATAGGTATCCGTGCATGCAAACGGCTACAATTTTACGGGGTTTTTGACATTTTACTTCTGTACTGGACTTTGAATCTCACGACCCTTTGTCAAAGTCAAGTAGTAGTACAGACGTAATCACCCGTAGCCAGCTTATGTCGAGATCCCGGGTCAGGCCGATGAAGTAACTGCGTCAAGTGTCTGCCTCGCGGTAGGTGTCCGGAGTCCCGAAAGCTGATGCAGAAAATTGGAATCATTGTACTAACACATTGGAAACTGTAACTCACTTTTCGCATGGGTGTGGAGAAATTGTGCTTGGACAGGGGCTTTGCCGACTCCCAAAATTATGCGGCCCACGCTATTCATATGAGGAATGGGTGGAGCATGGTTGTATCAGAGAGGTAGCAACAGAGAGGAATATAAGACGGGGCACGATCTCGTTGTGAAACGGAGATGCAAAATTTTATTCAACTGCTGCGCCACCTACGTACGCATGGTTATACGTGAAAATAGCTGATACTATTTCTTTTGCATATGCATGCAATATAATATAGAGAGATATATAAAATATAAGTTACAAATAGAATATCTTGCAGGACATAAAAAAATAAAAAAAGAGAAAAAAATCACAAGAGGAAGGACAGCCGCCGCATTAATCCGGACTAATTGCAAACGAACCGCCAACACGTGAGTCGAATAGTAACACTATAGTAATAATTAGTATGTACATGTATGACAGCTAGTATTATGACTGTTCATGAATGCGTTCAATCTTATGCAACCACAATGCTCATATAATATGGAGATGAGCTTCTCCCTGTAAGAAAGAAAACTCATCTTCATACTTATGACAGTGTTATAATAATAATAATAATAATAATAATAATAATAATAATAATAATAATAATAATAATAATAATAATAATAATAATAATAATAATAATAATAATAATAATTTATTTCGTACAAAAACATGTACAGGAAAAATGAACGGATAAAGAAAAACAAAAACGATAAAGGTAAAGGTAATGGTAAATATAAGTGCATACAATAATCCAAATGTGAAACTAGGCTGTACTATACAACGAGAGAGAGAGAGAGAGAACCTGTGCTAAACTAGAAAAAAAAAAAAAAAAAAAAAACTTAACAAAATACAGATTTGCACCAATTCAAGATATATATATATAATTGAACATTATAGTCCATGCACTTTGATTTTATACATAATGCGAAATTTTACAGGTAGCCAATGGAGTTCTTTTAGAAGTGGAGTGATGCTGCAATAGCGGTCCGATCTTTTAATGAGCCTCGCGACACAGTTTTGAGCACGTTGAAGTCAATTTATTTGAGAAGCATGGAGACCAGAGAGGAGGCTGTTGCAGTAGTCAATCAGGGTCATGACGTTTGTTTGGACGAGCGTGCGTGCGGGCAGCTTCTTCTGTAATGAATTTCCTTGTTTGGCTTATTAATTTGATTTAATTAAAAAAAAAAAAAAAAAAACGCTTGCAAATGGACGACACTTGCTTCTTATTAGACACCGTGTTATCAAACATGACACCCAAGTTGAGAACCCAATCGCTAGCTGAAATGTCCTCATCTAATAGGACCACTGATGATAGGCGGTACTGCGACAGCGAAGGGGTGGAGACAATGAGCAGTTCGGTTTTTTCGCTGTTCAGTTTCAAATAGTTTTTCTGCATCCAGTCTTTCATGACAGTCGCCCACTCGCCGATTCCTAATGTGGCTACGGCAGTGGGTTCACTGGCACGTAGATCTGGGTGTCGTCAGCATACATATGGAAATCGTACCCCATTACACTAATGATGTCGCTGAGAGGCTGCATATAGAGGTAGAACAGGGCGGGTCCTAAGACGGATCCTTGAGGGACGCCGTACGGCAAGGGTAGAGGGTCAGATGAGCTCCTGCCAACCATGACGCGCTGATGACGATTATCGAGGTTTGACCGGAACCAGGCCAGGGCGTCACCATTTATCCCAGGATAGTGTTGGAGGGTCTGCAGGATGAGCATGTGATCCAGAGTGTCGAACGCAGCGGACAAATCCAGTGGAACCAGGATGGCTGCACCGTGACAGTCGACAGCCCTCAACAAATCGTCCTGTACTTTTGTCAGAGCAGTCTCGGTAGAGTGGCCTTGCCTATAGGCCGATTGAAACTTAGCTTCAATCCCGTTCGAAATACAGTGTTCTCGCAGTTTCTTTGCCACTGCCTTCTCTGTTAACTTGGATAGAAACGTCAAGTTAGAGACTGATCAAAAGTTCTTCATCACGTTAACATCGAGAGATGGCTTCTTGAGGAGTGGTCTCACGATTGCAGTCTTTTGCGATGTTGGCGCAATGCCTCTTGTCAATGACCAGTTAACGATGGTTGTGATGGCCAACGGCGCAGCTGAGCATTGCTTCAGGAGCCATGTTGGTACAGGGTCTAAGGAAAAGGATTTCGATGGCGCAGACCGTATGATGGTGGACATGTCGTCATCTGTCAGTGGGCAAAATTCTGTGAGTTGCATTGTGGATGTACTAGGGAAAGATGGTGAAGAAGCTGGCGCATGAGGGAATTGGTTTCTGATGGCGGTGATTTTGTCGGTGAAGAAGGTCGCAAAACGGCCCGCTAATCCCGCCTCACGTCATGCTGAGGGAGATCGACTCTTTTTTGTTTATGAAGCAGGTGATTCAGAATGGTGTGTGTATCATTGGGAGAAGATGTATTTCGCAATTTTCCGTGGATGAAATCAGACTTTGCCTTATCCCTCGAGAGTCTGAGTTGCCTGCATTGGGACTGGTAGATTTCCCGATCGACGGTCAGTGAACCTCTCCTCCACTTTCTTTCCAGCCGATGACACTTGGTCTTTTCAATTACAATTTCTGTTGGTGGAGCAAGTCGTTGAGTGATCGAATTCATGCACTGAGTGTATACACTGGATGGATCGCCTGTTGATAACGGTAGTCTGTTGATTTCGTCATTGAGAGCAGCGATGTCAATTGCTTTCCATTTCCGTACACAAAACTTTCGCTTCACGTTCGGAGGGCGATCGAAGTACAGCTTGAATAATACCGCAAAAC
The DNA here is from genome assembly GCA_000328365.1 of Capitella teleta. Lineage (NCBI taxonomy): Eukaryota > Metazoa > Annelida > Polychaeta > Capitellidae > Capitella > Capitella teleta. Next base: position 152,713 of record KB304411.1, on the reverse strand, counting down.
GATCAGACGACACCGATCGGTCGACCTCGTTCACTTGGACATGTACAGGGGTAAGTGAAAAAGTCATCACAAAGTCAAGGGTGTGGCCGTTGATATGCATTGGTTCATGAACATGTTGATACAAATTCATGTCGTCCATGATCGAGATGAGGCCCTTAGCAGATGGAATGTGCGGTGTGTCCAAATGAATGTTGAAGTCACCGACAATGATGATGTCATTGCATGTGGCGATGATGCTGCTCATTACATCGGAGAATTCATTGAAGTACTTGGCCGGCGAAGAACTGGGTGGCCTGTAAATGGCAACAAGGCAGATGGAGCACTTCTTGTGGCTGATGTTGGTCTCGAAGCCTTCGAAGGATGGTCGTGAGATGTTGCACAGTGGTGTTGTGTGGATCGCTGATGATTGGATGAGAGCCAGCCCACCACCGCGCCTGTTGGGTCGTGGAAGATGTTTGAGAGCGTATCCTGTGGGTGTCTCCGAGGGCATTGCGATCATGCTCACCATCTCTGAGCCATGACTCAGTGATGACCAGGGCGTCGATGCGCTTATCCTCAACCAATGAATTTCGGCAGGTTTATCAGCGGCAGCATCCTGTTGTTACGCTGACATCGCATTCGAGAGACCGGCACAGAATGTTCGGACAACCACGGATGGAACTCGTGCTGGAATGCACAGGTTGTACAGGATGACACGCAGTGGGTTGAAGCGAGGGGGGAGGGCGGTTCTGAGAGGTCCGCGGGATTTTATTATAGAGGAGCATGCTGTGTCAGAGAAACGTAGTCGTGGAACAGCTACGAGTGCATCAGGATTGAGGAGTGGGCCAGCATCGGGGAAATGGAGGCGCAATGCGAGGTGAAGGCATACGCGGACGCCATTCTTCATTCCCTGATGAGGAACAAGAGGCCATTGGCGGATAATTCGGAGAACAAGGTGTGTACACTCATGGGTGTATTATGAGTTGAATGTGTTCTTCATGCAACCTCTGTACTCGTAATAGGCTCCCGCGCACATCACACAGAAGAGAAAGGAGGCCCAGTCGATCAACCATGACCTTATTGACCTCGCGTGCAAGTCTTCCGAGAAGCGATTGCGTTATGTTCATATAAAAAAACGTACCTTATTATGTAATCCAGTTGTGTGACAACATCTACCGATTCAGAAGATGACACAATCAGACCTTGCATCTACCAGAGCTCGCCGGACCTTCGTAACATTTATGAGAAGGAATCGTACCTCCTCTGCTTGTGTGACAATTAACTTTGTCAATACAGCCACTGACCAGACCAGCTATCGCAGCTGAAATTCCAACAATGCATCAGCCACAGACTCATTTAAAAAGAAATTAATAAATTATGCATAAGTATGTAATGTGTTTGCTTGTTTGTGCCTGATGTCAATGTTACCAAAATGGCATTCAGAGCAGTTGGCATTTATACTTAATTACATTTCCGTTGCAAAAGCACACATACAGAACACAAAGAAGTCCTGTCAGCTGTAAGGCAACCGCATGTTGCGTACCACATCAACATTTTTGGTTGGCGTCTGGCCAACTTATGATATCTCTTCAAATACACCTCTTCGACTCGTGATTAGACAAACTTGTTATTTACTGAACGCGCATGGCGTCAAGGTAAAGTAAGGATTGTGACTAAAATGCGGAGCCATACAAAGTGCGGATTTTGGGCGAAATTATATACTGACAGCATTCCAGTACATCACTGATTGATGTGTGTTGTTGTTTGCGTGTTCCATGATTCCTTTGTTAGGATCCTTGTCGTTAGATTTCAGAGTGACAGAACCGTTGACATTTCATATTCAGTTGGTTTAAGAACATATCGTGACATCGACATCGACTTCATCCTCATCAAGCTCAAGCCGTTTTTTTTTTTTTTCGTGTATAATTTCATAATCGTTCTTGTTACCTTGGTATTATCTAACCATGATGTGTTCACCACATACATTTATGTTATCACCTAGCCATGATCCATCTGTTTGATAAAATCACTTCCTCTACCTCATAAATCACTATTTTTACAATATATACGTCATACTAACTATCATTAGTACTGCAATTGTAATTTTCAACTATATGATGTTTCATTATGTACGTGTTCTTCGATTTTATATTCATTTTTATTCATAAAATGCTTTTACTTAACGCCAACCTTTTAGTTCAAATACAAATGTACTTGTTACCTCGTTGGATGGGATGGAAACAAGTACATGCGTACCGCGGGAAGAGAACACGGCCTCATACAGGCCTATCTGATGCTGCATAAATATGCGAAATTGTGGATCCACGGGCGATGGGGATCAGGATAGGATAAGACTCGTCAATGGGGAGTAAACATTAAAATTATTCTTGTCGAGTATGGCGAGTAAAAATATAGCCCTCCAAATAAAACACAAAAAGCTAGAGCATGGAATAGTCTATGGATTTTTCTTAGTAATGAGCTTTCATTGTTTTGGCTGTCTCCAAGAGGAAGGGATCTTCCTAGGACTTGGAATCCCATCATATGTCGAGGATCCATGTAGGACTTAAAACCCCCGCCAATCCGGGTGTCTTCATGGCTAATGTTAAGGGAAGAGGGCGTGTGACACGGCTCAGACATGTGCCATAATGGCTGTAATTTCACTTCCAAGAGAAGACAGAAGCTAGACTGCATGTACTGTGCATTCCAATCATAATTATGCGCCTCAAGTTAAAAGAAACGGCCCTCACTGAACAAATGTAATGACAGCCAGAGATCAGTGAAACATCAAAAGAACATATGAACTGAGATTTATTGCTATCTCTTCAGAGCACAAAACACCATTCCATTGAGGCAGCGATCTGCATCCTCACGTCCCTCAAACACAACGCACGCAAGACTGTTCTTGGGCAGCGCGTCATACATCCGGCCAATTGTCCGATCAAGGCGCTGCAATAATTGGAATTATAATAATGAGCAAACTGTGATGCCCCACATGAAACCTGTCGCGCGTGCAATAATTTAGTAGCTTGTAAAATGGCAAAATGTTGGCTCAGGTCCAAAACACTAATTTGGAGATTTTCACTTAATTTCTGAGTTCACCATCTTATGCTTCATTCAAGTTTGTGCTGCATGCACGAGTTTCATCAGCATAATTCTATCTTAGGCCTTTAATACGCTGTCATACTTTAATACGCTTCATTACCATGGTAAGTATATTTCCGATTCAAAAGTGATTTTTTCCTTTTGCTTCATGCATTGTGAATCCTGAATATAACTAGCAGTAGCTATTAAAAAATTGAGATATTTTGATAAAATTCAAACAAAAATGTTCAGTTAACATCAATTTTGATAAGTGATAATTCAAAAGTTACTTTTTTGGCACATCCAAATGGTTTAGTAGTAGGGCCTGACAATTTTACAGAAACCATAATTTATTACCTGCAGTTTGCTCTGGGTTCGTTCTGCTGCTTGCATCTGAGCGTAAATGAGATAATTGGTTTCGATGCTGGATCTGAAGAGCTTAGAACATTGTTTGCGACAGGACACCTCAATCACTGAGGAATTCTTAGAGGCAAACGCATTGCAATCTGATCCATGGCACACGATGGCAGCTGAAAAGAATACTTCAACCAAATGCAACAACTCATTCAATAACACACCTCGACGTTCGCTCTGTGCTAATGTCTCCAACAAACACTGACTACTGAAATCATGCACAGATTTGCGATAAAAATAAACATTCCGTTGGGGGTCAGAATTCGGTCGAAAGAGCTTTGAGGAAATTTTTTCTTTCTTGGTGTTGAAGTCTGTGTGTTTTTGTAAATGTATGACGCGGAGTGATGTGGGAAGCAGGTCTGTTGGCACGGCTAGGTCTGTGTCTTTGTTGGGGGCCTCAATCTGGCCATTCAGAAGCACATTGCCAAAACGGTAGTCATTTCGCAGCTTCAACTGAATGAGTTTCATGGTGGCGCTGGCGTCTTCCTTTGAGCAATGACCTGCATCGCTCATCTGAATATACGACCTGGGTTAACACGGAGTAAATTAAATTGTTCTAATAAAATATATTCGAAGTACCGGAGAAATTTTTCAGAGAGTCGTTTCAGGCCTTCCTTTTTGTTGCTCATTCCACTGAGGTTGTAAATAGTACTCGAATCAATGATGTACGGATGGAACAGCTGAGAAGAGCAAACCAGTGAATGACATCGCAGAATATTCATTTCATACTTTGAGAGCATTTAAGTCAAAGTTGATGGAATGACCACACAAAATACTATCAGCGGGTAAAATGCGCTGAAAATCTTTCTGAACATCTGCAAGTGTCATCGTGCATGAATTCATGATTTCCTCTGTTACTCCGCTAAATCTGAGAGAACAAAAAAGAAAAATATTTAGGATTGAAAAACATTATTTTTCTTTTTGTTACCTAGTTAAGTAATCTACAATTTCCGTATCTGGTTTAACGTAAGTGTCATAGAGGATGTTGTGGCTCTCATCTGTGATGGAGACACGCGTTAATTCTTTCCTTCCACCTGCAGTCAAACACTGAAAAAACAACTCATCAATTAACAATCTCATGAAAACCAAGCAATGTACCATTTCACAATCCACTGCCAGCAATGGCGAATCACTGGTTACAGGGTCATAACTGGCTTTGGTGTACTGGAATCCAGCATAAGTAGCTGAACGGAAAAAAAGGTACATACAGTATATGAAGTGATGGCATGTGTCAGTGCTTACCCGTCTCTCTCCAATTACTAATAGGCATTGGGATGCGTTCCCGTGACATCTGGAGGGGTGTCAGAAGCAGACGCGTGCGAGAAAATTTATCGTGCGTAGAGACTGTTCTGAGTTCTGCATCTGAAGAAAGGAATCAATTATAGATTCAAATCATCACAAGATTCTCACCTTTGTGAGCAGGAACTTGACCAAATAATTCCTCTGCAATTGTGCTACAATAACCAATAGGTGACGTCATAGGGAAGCCCTGCAAACGAAATGTTAAAAGATAAACAAGAAAACCCTTGGGTTGCTTCACCTCAAAGAAGTGTGTTTTCAGAGAGGGAAACAGTTCATAGTTGACATCATCAGCGCCCAGGTTTCGAACTACAATCAAGCAACATTTCGGTACAAGGGACCTAGCGATAAATTTGCAACATCTGAAACAGTGGTGATTAGGGGTTATTGAACAAGGGGTTTACAATGTTACCTGGGCAGTTGATTCAATTGGCCATGCAAAGAATAATTGATGAGCTGCTTCACGTCCACAGGAAGGTAGTAGTTGGAGATGGCGCCATCCTCACTCAGCCGGACCATTGGCAGGCGATGTGGTATCAACTCAAATGATAAGGTAACCTGAAATAGGACAAACATCATGAAATCACAAAGTACATTAATTTTGAAAATAATAATTTGTCCATAAAATGTTATTGATCATTGATGGCTGGTAGGTCATCTCGTTCCTAACCTTTGAGTTAGCACATCACGAGATGGTTCTCACTTTAGCTGTCTGTGCATTCAGCATTAAATGATTAATGCTTATCATTATGATTTTGATTTTTCATCCATTGTAAATAATATAGTTCAGTAATTAGTGGAAGATCATGATAGTGGATAGTCGATTAGCAATTCCGGTTTGAGCTAGTCATTACATACATGTACAACAATATTCATCAGTCTTTCACATCCTGATATCCTGAGTTACGAGTTACATTTTAATGATTCATCAAGCATTTATGATTCGAGTGAATGCTAGCTGAAGTACTACAGTGAGACCGAGGGGTCTCCCTGTACTGTAAACACATTCTAGACCAGTTTGCGAATCACGATTTCTATATAACATATCGCGATTATCGCCGACCTAGCGTATCGATATCATAGGAAGAAAATATCGCGATAACCATATTATCACGATTATCGTGCAGCCTTATATAAAATACATAAAGATAAATAAAACCTTAAAATTTAAAATTTAGACATTAAAATTGGTAAGTTTATCAACATAAAATAAAGTCATTTCTTTATTATATCTATGTATTATCTTATCTCTTCCTTACATCTGACCTTATAAAGGGCCCATTTCTAGACCATATGTAACGATAAGGCCTAATAATGAAAACAGTCAGACATTCGGTTGCATATAAGCTATTTCAATTTACAATAACTTTGACATTAATAAAGATATTTTGAATTTGATTGCAGTTTTGAACTTCTCTTTCATTAAGCTTTCCGTTGATATATTATATGATTATGTTTACTCGATTTTGAAAATTCATCCGTCCTCCTAGCTGACATACTACAGCGAGCCCAATGGGTCTCGCTGTACGGTAAACGCATTAAACTCCAGTTCGCGAACCACGATTTCTAGAATTCCACGCTTGTAATTATATTTATGAAGGCACCAGCGTCTGCAGAGCCATACCAGGTAGACGCTGGTACTAATTTTTTTTCGAAACCAGTACCATAAACCTACTTAAACTGGGTCCGCAACGGAAAAAAGTGACATTACAGGTTTCTCTCCGCTTTCCGATTGTTGTGTCACATGACCGGCTCTCCACGTGTTATAAATAAACCAGAGCACTGCGCCTGCGTAGTGCGAAGTAAACATACACGCATGCGCATACAATTTTCCCGCGCTAAGTAATTCAACATGCGGCCTATCTTCCCTTGCAGTTGCGCACGTAATTTATACCAAGTCTTCACAAAGGAATACGTATTAATTATTAATACGCAATATTTTGTGCATCACCAATCAGTATATGAACAATTTTATTCATTTTCATTCGAAAGTCGTGAGAGAAGTTTGAGCGGGAAAGTGAAGCATGTGTGCTTGTTTACAATGCAGTGCGCATGCGCTGAGTGACGTCACTCGCAAAATGGCGTTTGTTTACTTCTTCACGAAGTGATATTTTGTTGCGGGTTTTAATTAATGTAAGTTCGACATGATGGTACTGGCTCATATTGTTTTTCTTGGAGCATAAATATACCATCTAACGTCTGGAGGGCTTAAACACAAGGATTTGTTGGATAATATGTCTATATTTATCATGCAATCGGCTGAGTGTGGAGCCTCGTCGGGCGAGGTATACAGACCTCGCCCGAGAATCTGTGCTACCGTCCTCCCTATCTGGAGGCCTTAAACCAAGGATTTGTCGGATAGTATGTGTTTATTTATCCTGCGATCGGGTGAGTGTGGATCCTCGCAGTCAGTATACGACTATACGGCAAAAGTAGTGGTTTACCGTCGAGCGAGGTACTCAGACCTCGCGCGATTTATCTGTGTTAACTTAAGTGAATGCCGATTCCACAAGTCTGACAAGACAAGCATGAGAAGGGTGCCAATTATCGCTCATCAATATTCACCTTGGGTTGCAGCTCCTTTCCATTGATCGACAGAATCGCTTTATAGGCCTTCAATTTACGCCTTTTAGAATCCGTTCGTGTCTGTTTTTTCGTCACTCCATTCTTCTTTTTATCCACAGATTCGTCTGTTTCTTTTTTCGCTTCTCGTGTTTTCGCCATGCTGCTACGTTCAGCCGAATCAGTGACGCACTTCCGCAGAGGAGTGTCAACAACAACACTCAACGACACAACGATGGCAGCCGCTTACTCGCAAGCTTTGGCCCTGGACGCTAGATACAATGCTTACAGGACACCCAACAACCCTCAATTCAGTAAGGTCTACTTGAATTTCAGAGAAAATGTCTTTGTTTCACAGTCGCAAAATTGGGCGATAATGTGGTATTTTATAATTGAATTTTGTAAAAATTTTGTCATTGACATTGTATGTAATGGTAAATGGTTTCTCATGTCAGCTGTCACCGTTATGTCAATATCACATATGTTTGTGATATCGTAGTGTCATTTTGAAGTGTGTATTTTTATGTATTAGTATCTCCATTTCAATTTCCAGGAACTCTGTACATCAGGAGAAGGAGTCAACTTCTTCGGGAATCCGCAAAAAAAGAGGTAATTGCCTTAGTGAGTTAGTCCTTTCAATAGCTGATTTTAATCTCTCCTCTAGAATGACCCTACAGCTCGCAAAGACTATATTAAGATTCGGGCTAGTCTTTTATCCCAGCGCTACGGAGCTCCAGCCTTATCTGAACAGAGGTACATTTCTCGTCCAAACGAATTATATTTTTTATTCTCTATATGAATGCTTCAATCTGCAGTAGCATGCGAAGTCGAACAGTTAGCATCCGGAGCATGAACAAGAGCAACATTGCCGTGGGTCGCCTGTGTTTTTCATATTCCTATTTTTTTAATGTTTCTTCTCCAGAGTCTTGAGTCTCTTGATTTGGTCGGACGAAGCAAAATGGAGCGCAGTTCTTCTCGTCATTTAGGTTTTGACGGTTCAGCTGGCCCCGTGCCAACAAGTGTTGCTGAAGCTAGCAGGTGCTGTTTTGTCGTCCCTGTTTATATGTGTCTTGTACTTAGGGCTTTTGTGGTTTTGTTTTGTTTTGTTTTGTTATAAGTTAAATCATTGGAAGAAATTTATTACATAATGCAACTTCAGTTTTGTAAAATTGAGATTTTCTCTGCTTTTGTTTGTGTATAATGTGCTTTATAGATCTTGCCTCCTTAATTTGTGGTAAAAGCCACGATATCTGGTTGATAATTTCAGTTTTACATGAAAACTTGAACCGTCTAAAGAATAAAAAATATAAAAATCTTCAGTGCAGAGCTTCCGCTGTGTTAGTCAAGTGAATGTTGCATGCTTTTTCCCTCTCCCTGCATGTTGTTGTGTATAAGAGTGTTTCCATGGTAACAGGAAATGGGTGATGGGAAGGCCGCATAGTCGCAGCCTTGTTGAGACCGTTCTGACACCAACGCCTCAGGCCAGAGCCAGCAGGTAAAAATTGATCAATTATTTGTTTGAAATCTTGTCAATATCTCATCCTGTGATTACATGAAAGAAACAGAAATTAGCATCCACAATTTGAAATTTAAAAACTTTCCTAGTGCTTTTTTATTATTAAAAATTTAGACTTTGAAGAATTATATAATTTCAAGGAATCTGTGACTGATTTTGTGTTAACGTAATTCAGGGCAATGGGAGGAGACAAGAGTATTGGGGAGAACTACGCTTTTGCTGGAATGCATCATATCTTTGATCAGCACAAGGCGGCCGGTATGCTCTCTTTTTCTCCTCTCCATTTTCCTCTCAACTTCTCCTTATTCCAGTGACAAGCGTGAAATTTGCACACGATGATAAATCTCGCTTAGCATGCAGTTCTCTGGATTCTCAGATTTCCATCTGCCAAATTGTGCCGCCTCCAGCGACCGTCATCTGTGTCCTGGACGGACACAAGAAAGGAGTCACAGGTCAGTTGCCACAACAACCATCTCAATGATAACTCAATTTTTGAGTAGATTTTGTGTGGTCCCTTTCGAATGACAGCATCCTGTCCACTTCCCTGGACGGCACCACTCGTTTGTGGGACGTAGCCAGCGGGAGTTGTCTGCGCCTGATGCAGGACCCAGGGGGCGCCATGGTGCTCTGCTGCTCATTCCAGCCACTCAATAATAATATATTTGTCGTATCCTTCAATTTTGTGGATATAACTGACTTATAAAGCGTGTAATTTTTCCCTTAACCAGTGTCTTTCAGACCGGAAACGCTGATCAAAAAGTTCATGTACACAACCTCTCAACTGGAAAGGTCATCAAGGTCTGACCCCTCGACCCTTTTTATATCTTTCAAACACCTTTGTTGATTATTTCAGGGCGGAAGCGCCAAAGTCCTTGGCCGAGTATTATGTCTGTGCTTTGACGCCACTGGTCATCTGTTGTGGACGGGAGATGACCACGGATTCATATTCTCCTTTCTCTTTGATGTGGCATCGGGAAAGCTGACCAAAGCGAAGAGGTTTGTTTCTATTTCCTTTGCTTCTCCGCTCACCACTCCACTGCAGGATCACTGTCTGTGAAGGTTCTCCAGTGACCTGCATGTCTGCTCGCATGTGGATCAGCCGTGAGGCGAGGGATCCTTCTCTCCTGGCCAACTGTGGGGTCAACGCCCTCTGTCTATTCAAGTTAGAACGTGCATTCATTTGTTTGATTTATTTTCATGACTTCTATGTGTGTGCAGAATTGCAACTGAGGATGGAAGTTTGCAGTTGAAGAGAACTTTCCCTATTAAACAGCAGCGAGAAGCTGTTCGGTCAACATTCTGCCCTTTGATGTCTTTCAGACAAGGCGCTTGTGTTGGTTGGTACCTCTCTTCAATCATAATTAATGCAATTGAAATCATTGATAGAATTCTATGATGGAATGATTAAAGTTGTAATAAGTGTGATTATAATTATAATTAGTATAGAATCCTATCCTATCCATAACTAGTTAACCTTATTAAAGACGTTCAGAACAATTTCTTTATTTTCCAGTCACTGGCAGTGAGGATTGCAGTGTTTATTTCTTTGATATTGAACGTGAACAGAAACAGTGTTTGAACAAACTTCAAGGTCACTCTGCTCCAGTTCTTGACGTCTGTTTCAACTATGACGAAAGCATGTTGGCGTCCTGTGACTCCCAGGGTCTGGTGATTGTCTGGAAGCGCGAGTTGAAGGGTGTCTGAACAAACTGCAAGCGGCTTTGGCTGGCCAGAGTTTGAAATGGATTTATTTAGTCAAATTATGTATTTGTATCTAGTTTATTATCTATTCAATGCTTTATTTATCAATATCTCAATTTATCCTAAACATTCCGTGTCAATTTGATATTAAAAATTTAATAGCCTTTTTTTATATAAATAACGTGTATTTCTTTGATTTTTGAATATTTTGTTCTTTACTTTAGGCTTACTGTGAATATAGGAATCATAGCAGGTGGATACTCTGCGATATCTGCATTTTCCGCCGACTGTTGAAACAGCCCTATAGCAGAAATGTGTCTTTACCATATCCAACTCTTGAAAACCTTATTTTATCTTCGTAGTCATAACGCACTTAACAAACGCAAGAAAAATAACATCACGCCTTGCAAAACCACAAACAATAGAACTAAAACACAAATCATTACGACCCAACGAAAACCAGCGTTACATGTGCATGAGTAAAAGTGAATATCAAGGTAAATTTCACATTCGTAATCCCCTGGCGGGTTTCTGAGTCCTTTTTGGTCTCATGACACAGCCGGTTGTAAATGTCATAACGCATCGAATATACCGATTTGCGCGCCCCCGATATAGGACTAATTATAGATTCTATAATGAAAGGGTGTCTAGGATTAATTCGCTGCATAGATCCCGTAGCTTGGCTAAGATGGAATGGGTCCAGGATCATTGCAAATGCCGAGACTACTGGAATCGTGATTTGCGCCCATAGACATGCAATCCGACGCGTGCTTTAGCGCATGTAGATTTCACATGGGCGCCAAAGATAGCCCTAATTGCTTTGCCATAAATTGTAATTTTCAATAGAACATATACATTTAATGGAATACTCGAAATATGACAGATTAGAGTATAATAAAATAAAATTAACTTTTAAAAATAAGCCATTTTAATTGTCTGTGACGCATCCACCATTTCTGCTCTTTACGTCGTTTTAACAACCGATCATGGAAATGAATCACGGGACTGATATCGCGCGATCGAACGCTGCGATATTCTCAGTCACCGGTAACAACCGGTTTGGTTATGGAGAGCATCTTGATATGCAGTTTTATTTCATTTGGACAAACGATTCANACAGCCAGCATTTTAAATCGGTATAAATTTAGATATCCGGCAGAATGTTCAGCGAGCTGTCACTGGTC
>KB304411.1:114558-131635 GCA_000328365.1 Capitella teleta | reverse complement strand
CGGAGGCACTGCTATCCTGTACCAGAATGACATGGACTGTCGAGTCAAAAGCATTGAATGTAATAACAGAAGAATTTGTGTATGCATTTTTACTTGGTCTAATGGCATACCACTTCTCTGTGTGAATGTATATTTACCGTATGAAAAACCGCATGACCCCTCTCGCTCATTGAATTCCGTGATGTTATTGAAGACGTCATTCGCATAATTGACGCCAATGATGATATTGATCGTATTGTTTTTGGAGGCGATTTAAATTCAGACCTAACAAGAACTATGTCACGGCACATTGACCCACTTAGAGATTTATGTCAGCGCACTTCTTTGAGCTTCTGTATTGAGCACCAAGTGAACTCTGTTGATTTCACCAATAGAAGCGATGCCACTGAGGCCATTTCTACTCTCGATCGTTTCCTTGTGACTGAAAATCTGTGTGGTCTCGTACAGTCCTATCGCTCACTTCATGATATTGACAACTTTTCCGACCACTGCCCAGTGCTATTAACCATAAACACTAGCATCCCTGACTTACTCGGTCCTTCCCAATCCCGGTTTTTCCCCAGGCTTTCTTGGCCTCGCGCTGATGCACAGCAGTTAACAAAGTACAAAAAGCACGTACAAGACTCATTAGCTAGGATTGATTTGAACCGTCATCTCCTCTCTCATATGTGACTCAGTCAACTGCCAAAGAGACGATCACATCCTGTAATGCAATTGGTATTATGACAGCATTATTGATGCATAACTCGAAGCCTGGGCTCGGTGTATCCCAAAGACTAGAAAGAAGGTGAATGCAAGCTGGAGTGAACTTGTTTAACCCGAGAGGCAGAGATCCCTTCTTTGGCATCGCATGTGGCTGGATAGTGGAAAGCCTAGGCAGGGTTGGCTTAATTCAGTTAGGTTATAAGCGAAAGTCGACTACAAACGCGTCTCCAAATGGGTTATTCGTAACCAAAAAAAACTTAGCGCTGATCGCATGGTAGAGCAGCTAGTCCGCAATCAAGATCGAGATTTTTGGAAGAAGGTGAGGAATGTCCGAAGCAGCAGTGGAGAGGGATCTCCAGTGATCGATAGCGCCGTTGGGGATGAGGAAGTTTGTGTGTTATTTGCAGAGAAATGCGAAGAACTCTACTCGTGCGTGTCGTATAATGCCTTTGCGGCCGAGATCGAGCAGGAGGTCAGCACCTTATGCTGTCAAGGTGGCTGCTATGATGGTCATGTTATAAGTACTGGGGATGTAAGTTTAGCCGCGTCCAAGGTAAAAAATGTGGAAAGTCTGATTCCATGGCCGAATTATCCTCTGACCATTTCAATTAAGAATGCTCCGCCCGAACTCTGGGTCCATTTGTCGCTCCTGCTCACCAGCATGCTGCGACATGCGGAGGCACCGAACGGATTGCTTCACTCGCTTTTAAGGCCCATTCCTAAAAATAGGAAAAAAATCACTGCAAGATAGCTCAAACTATCGGTCTATCGCCTCATGAGCATTTGATAGGGTGCATTATATCCGCATGTTCAACTTGTCTAGCCGTGGTTTGTGCCCATTACTGATTAAATTCTTGCTTTTTATGTACACTCACCAATCGCTGTCAGTTAAAGGGATGGGGAACTGAATTTTAAGTGATGTTCTATGGACTCATAGCGCCGACTGATAGCATTCCGTGCCAAAAACACAATGCCTGGATGCAAGCGTAAGGAAATAATGCATTCCGAATGTCGGGGTTAGCATTGGGCCTATGGAAGAATGACTTCCATTACGAAGTATAGGAGGCAAACGTCAGCTGAAGGCTTGCCGTGATTGGTCCCGTTCCCCTCGTGAAGCTATCGATTTCAGCCAATCAGAGCGGATCATCTTTGCCATGAAAGGACATCTCTGTTGTTTACGAAACGAAAGCGCATGCGTGGTGCACTCTGGCTGACCTTTTTACTGTTTCAGGATGAGAAACATGGTAGGTGTCCTAGAAAATCGCTTGTTAAAATAAGAAAAATAGCGAAAAATATTTATTTTTTTCGCGCCTGACTGGTGGCAAAATGATTATTCTATCTATTTCCGAAAAGAAAATGAAAAAATATCAAGGGGTTTAGTCGCAGGACACGCTGATATGACGAGGCCCATTGTAAAAGATGGGGAACTCGGTGTTTCATCACAGCTCCTGACGTCACGCCTAGTTAGCAATATATCTCCCGCGAAATCGTTAGCGATGATATTTCTTGTGTGGGCCAGGCATAGGAATCATTTTTGGTGCATCAAATAACGACTCAAAGTCCATTTTTAACCAGTTCTCTCTCCCTTTAAGTGGCAAGGGTGCACTTCCCATTCCTTTCAATGCAGAAAGGGTATAAAACAGGGGGCTGTCTTAAGTCCAATCTTGTTCAGTGTGTACATGGATTGCCTTTTAGATCGTCTCGCTAGTAGTGGGCTAGGGTGTTATGTAGGCCATATGTTCATGGGTGCTGTCTCTTATGCCGATGATCTGTCCATCATGGCTCCTAATCGGTCAGCATGCCAAAAGATGCTGTCGATATGTGACGCCTTCGTGTGCTGAATTCGATGTTCTGTTCAATAGTTCAAAAAGAACTGTTGTTGTCTTTAAACAAACGATTCGGGTTCTCCGTCCCAGTCTCATTCTTGTGGGTAAGGATATTTCATATTCTGATAATGGGTTGCATCTTGGTTCCTACATTGGTCCGAATGCTAACAATTTAAATATAAGAAAAGCCATACAAGACCTAAATAGTCGAACCAACACTCTAATCGCGAATCACTCACATTGCCATTTCGACACACTTGGTTATTTATTTAAAACCTTTTGCGCGTCGTTTTATGGTTGCGTGCTCTGGAATCTCTAGCTCACTTTTAGACACTTTTATAGTCAGTTAGCGAAAGTGCATAAGACGCCTTTTCAGATTACACCCGATGACTCGCTCACACTATCAGTGTCATTTAATTGATTCTCCTGATATTGTCACTCAACTGTACTTGAGATTTAGTAGTTTTCTACAATCATGTAAACAAAGTTCTAATGTAATTGTAAATACATGTTCCAATCTACAATATTCACATTCGCTCTTTTCCAGAAATGTTGAAGTTATTTGTCATCATTTAAATTGTTCAAAATCGCACTTATACCTGCTCACCGAGAGAAACTCACTTAAGAATTCCATTTTTCTTCACTGGTTGCACGATTTGAATACCGAGAATTAAGCACATGCCTCTATTATTGCTGATCTTTTAAGAATGTACCGGGTATATAACTCTTTTCTCTCACCTGACGAAATTACTGTCATGTTAACTGTTGTTTGTACTGCTCGTTAATTGTTTATGCCAAAGTTACTGCTGAATTTATCGGCGAATAAAATGATGTATATAGGAGGCAAACGTCAGGTGAGGGCTTGCCGTGATTGGTCCCGTTCCCCTTGTGAAGCTATCGATTTCAGCCAATCAGAGCAGACCAAAAACAGGAAGCACGTGCAGTACAAAAACAACAACACGTGTGCTGCGAGCGAACAAGATGACAGCGATTCACATGAAAACATTTACGTAATCAAACAATGTTAAGGGATATTTTCTACTTAAGATTTGTTTAAAGAAGGCATAAGGTTATCTTCTTGCAGCCAAAGATCCCAATTAGTGTTCTGGTGCGTGAATAATTCTCTGGGAGATATGGTTCTCTGCTCTGTTGACACTTGACAGTTGACACTACTAGATTGAGTCTAGTGGCCCAGCCGTGAAATTTGCGCTTGTCTGACACATCGCAAATTAATAATAATTACATATATATATATCATTGTCGAAACTAACTTCAAGGTATTCTCAGGCATAAGCTCATACACTAGCAAGCACCCGAAGCATGCCTTCCATTCAAAACGATTAACCATATATAAACATAATAGTACCGGTATACTAAAACTTGTAGATCATATAAATATATTTCATTCAGTGTGTCTGTGAGAGGTTTGTAGAATCAAATTTTTGACATACCGTAACTCACGTATTGATTATGTTTCAATTAAGCGCAAATGAAATTTAGTATATTGTACATTGTACTTCATGCATGGTACCAGTCTACAAGCAGCTTACTTTAGCTGAAAAAAACACAATTTCATCAAATAATCTGACTAATATGGTAATTATAAAATCCGTTTTGTGCAATGACATTATTATGATTATTCACACAAAGATGGTAAATTCGTACACTGTAAATATTGACTAGTAAATTGTTTTGTCATTATTAGCATGAAGAAGATTGGATAAGTTGACACATTTGGGGCAACGGTGAACATGCCGATATAATAATTTGTATTGATAAAAATACGTCACAAATGGCATCCTCACTAACTGCATGTGTCATCGACAACCCCTGCCCAATCATTAGCTTTAATTACCACGCACTTTCTTTACTTTATCCCGGAAACCTCGAATTGTATCATTGTGAAATTTCATAGCCATTCAGTTTGCTGCGGTTTTATCTTGATTACACATGACCCACATAGCTGCCCGTTTGTAATCTCTTTTGGAAGACTGTCTAATGCCTTTAACCCATCCACCTCCTGGTCTTCCGTTGTCAACCCATACACGCATATACATGCATGCATGTATACCATAATATGGTTAATTCAAGTCTGCACCCGAAGCGAACGAATGACGGTCTGCCTCTCAAGTTCGAATTATCTCTGTTTCACTGTTTTCACTGATATATAAGCGATATCTGTCAACACTTACACTGTTGTGGGGCTGAACTCTGAGGCTGGGGCAGTAAGGCATCTCCATCATCCGCTCGTCATATTATACAGAGTGGGTCAAAAGTAACCCATGCACTCGTGTTAAAGATTTCAATGCTTTTCAAAAGCACTGTGCCGTATCCAGAAAACGTTACAAAACAAGTCACATTGTGAAAAATCCGCAAAGATAAGAGAAACAATTATAAATACTTGTTATGGTTGGCCAAACATTTCATGCTGTCATTCCCACACAACACTCATTATAATAGAAAATACATTGGCTCAAATTGCGATTAAAAACGTTATCTCTCGGCCAGGCCGTAGCAAAAGCGTGTGGGGGCGGTAGGAGGGTTCGAACGACCTCTAGCAGCTGAAGTCGGAGGTTCACATTTTCAGAAGAAATGAAAGGCGTATTTTGCAAAAAGCATAACTGAATTGTGTTATTACATTAATAATCGCGGATGGCGCAATCTCGAGAACACCCTGAGTCCTCATACATGAGTCCTCACACAAGAGGCTTAGAGTTGGACAGTATTCTCACATAAACGCGACTGTTTGCATGCACACGCATGTTTCCACCATGCTTCAGCTTTTCCGAATACAAATGATCGTGCATGCTGTACCCAATTGGCCTCAGTAACATCATTTTTTTTTTTTTTTTTTATCACATTGCAATTTATAATAAGGAGAAATATCTCGATACAACACTTTATGGGTAAACCCTAATATATATTTCGATACAACATTATGGGTATACCCTAATTGCATTTTTAATGCTCGCATGGGCCCACTATCTTACAAACGACACCACCCCCTAGCTCCCTTAATTCATAGAAAGCTGGCTACGGGTCAGTCGGCAGTCATCCTGGAATTGCACGACTCTTTGTTTGCATT
This sequence comes from Capitella teleta, assembly GCA_000328365.1. NCBI lineage: Eukaryota > Metazoa > Annelida > Polychaeta > Capitellidae > Capitella > Capitella teleta. The sequence goes on along the minus strand of KB304411.1, from coordinate 126,019 downwards.
CCATCACGCAACGACTTACTATAGTTTTTCAGACAAAATATATTGATCAGAGAAATGGGCATAGAAATGTTAGTCAATCCATATCCGGTTGGAATATTCAGTAAATTTTAGCCGAATTAAAATTTTTATTAGATTTTTTTTTTTTTTTTTTTTTTGAGGGAGAAAAAAATCTATATATTGTTATTTATTATTATTCTTTTTTTTTTCTTTATTATTATTCTTTTTTTTTTTTTACATTTAGTTGACTACTTTTGGCCCACTCTGTATACCGATCGGTTTAAAATCAGTTGACATATTCGGAGCCACCGATAAGTTCGCTAACATGCCGATCACAGACACGTACGTCGTGGAGAGCCCTTTCCAGGAAATGCTACCTCCACACCAGGATTGCTTTGATTTCCTTTCAAGCAGATGGAGTCAGTATTTAGACAGGATTGCTTTGGTGAGCATTACTCATTTACTTATGCACTAAATTGATGGATATTTTACTGACTATTAAAATAGTTCAACAAGATCATATACATGGCGAAATAATCATAAACGTGACATCGTATAGACAATATGGCAAATTATTGATGGTGGCGAATCAAAAAACAAAAGAAAAGAAAAATTAACACCAGAATAAAAAATACGAATGTTAAGAGTATGGCTACAATAACAGAGTACGATGCTCAACAGGGAGGCGAGCCCAACGACCAGTTTCAACTCTCAGATTGTGGGCGATCAACCTCAAGCGGGTGAAAAAGATGTGATGAAACTCAGGCAAAGTAGAATGAGAATATGACATAGCAGTATAGGTTGGGTGGGTACAAAGTGAAGGATTCATTGTTACATAAGCACGGAATTTAGAACGAGGTGAAACAATGACAGATTCTTTTAATGACTGTAAACCAACGGTACCAAAATCAAAGGGAGACGATTTCAATTCATTCAACAGCTGACCATAAGCAGTGGGAGGTTGCGAATTAATGTGAAGTTTACAAGCAAAGTGCAGAGGGCCTTCATCAGCTAAATCACGGTTTAAAATTCTTCTAAAGTATTTCCTTTGAATACATACTAGTCGCTCCCTTGAGTCCGGGCACGATGCCAAGCTACTTCCAATTAGATTAGTCGTGTGAATTTGCGATCATTCTGTTAGTAACATATTTTGTATGGCTCTATTCAATTATTGTTCATTGTTCTGACTGGTGAAAGGAAACGTCAGACCGCGGTGCCCGTGGACCCATGTCCGATATTCAGGTCTCAAATCGTCGAAAGTGAACGCCACATCAGTCGCTACTCCTGAACCGATTGTAGCGCAGCGTCGAAGCTAAGGGAGACCAGGGATGAGGAAAATGTCGAAATGTTATGTCGATATTTGATACTCTGAAATTGATATAGTATTATTAGGTAACTGAGCTGCATTTTGACCAAATGCGACCCTTGCTTCAAACAAAATAGGAGTCCGAGGTCAGGTGCCAGAGATAAGAGATAAAACTTCAACTCTATCTCTGGGCGTAACTAACACTTGACATACAGTATAATCTCCATATGTCGAACTCCTCTAACTCGAATTGCTCTATAACGCGAAGCCATTTTGAATCCCCATCCCTCCCTATACCCGTACATTGAATTTTGTAACTATATGTCGAACTCCCATAACTCGAAAAGCTCTATAACTCGAACTCATTTTCCGTCCCCTTGGATAACTTTTGATACCTAAAAGTTGAAGTTAACTCAAATATGCAAAATTTTCACGCAGAGTTGGATGCCAGAGAAACTTTGCCTGTGATTGGATAAAGTTGTCTCAAATAATTGCTCGACTAGGAGCGTCCAATCAGCGTCATTCACACTTTTCTCGAAGTTGACAGCGAGCGGTTCTTGGAGTAACTCCCGAATCCTACTCATGGTCACAATAGGTGTCAAATCAAAGACGCACAGCCTCATTCAATTTGTGGTCGGCATTGTTTAAAGACGATTAAAGAAATCTACAAAGCGTTCGTTCTCTTTTTAAATCGGCAAGATCAAAAAAAATATGAAAGGCACACCAGACTTCACAGGGGGTGAATACTTGAATGACCGGATGGCAGTAAGTACAAAGTGAGTGCGTTATGACAGCTAAGGCGTCTTTTGAATTTCTGCTCCTGAAATTTTCTCACTAATCGTCAAAACCATCGCAACTCCCTGCCGCAGGACCATAACCAAGGATATATAAGCATCTCGTCAACTGAATAATACCCGACATCTGTGTCTCCTCAATCCTAAACTATTCCTATATCTCATTGACCCTCGAAATGAACGATAATGGAGGAAATTGTCACCAATTATCATTACAACAGGGATGAAGCCTCGTTCAAGACTCTGATTGAAGAAACGGTGAAAAAATCTGTCGCCGAAGTAACAGAAAGCCTACAAAAGACAGTGAATGACCTGAAAGATACTGTCTCAGCAGCATTCCGCAAGCAGGATGAGAAGGTGAGCGATCTGGAGGAACAGCTCCAGAGAGCCGAAACGGAAAATAAAAACCTCAGAAGCAAGCTTGCAAAAGTAGCAACAACGATCGCCATCAAAGACACCGACAAGGATGTCTACAGCAGAAAATGGAATGGCATCATCCATGGCATCCCAGGCCAAGCAAAGGAGCATGAACAAGCAACAGAACGAAAAGTTCGGGATATGGCAGCCCAAAATCTAAAGGTAACCAACGCAAAGGACAAGGCCGAACACCTTTTTGCAGCCTGCCACAGACTCAACGCTGAAAAAAATGCAGGCATCATTGTGAAATTGGCAACTTAAATTCCAAGAACATGTGGCTCTCGAGTGCCAAGAACTTGAAAAAGGAAGACAACATCTCTATCAGCCAGGATGTCCCACCCATCCTAAAAAATCTACGAAGAGAAATCCTTGGCCATAGAAGAAACCTTACACCGGAACAGAAAAAAAAAAGCAGCGAAAGTCATCTACTCCAGAACATGGCCATACATTACCTTGAAACATGGAGATGGCTCATACTACCACCCAAAAAACTGCGCTGACGACCTTGTCAGACACTTCTACGGTCAAGACATCAACATTGACGACATTGACATTAACGATATGCTCTAAAGCGTGCAGCTTTACTGTTTAGTAACTTTCCAAGTATATACTGATATATTTCCTTCGTTCTTTTTAGTGCCCCTGTAAGCTTACTCTTGTTTTACTTCTTCCCCCCCCCACTCTCATCTTGCAGTATTACTATGTTTATGTGTTCCTTCTATGCATTTACTCAAACTAGTCCATGCCCCTCATGTTGCCCCTTATTAGCCCACGAATCTATCTCATCTTTTAACCCAACCGTCCTTACTGCCAAATATGATCCCCATTCGGACCTTAGTGCCAGCCAGTTAAAACCTAAGCTAAATCCAATAGCTAAACATAGAAACCATAGCTATTTAAAATGACTCATAAAATGAAAGAGTTTCCATTTGCCCAACTATCAAATCTCCAGCTACATCAAGACTTCCTGCCTTCTAAGAAAAAATATACTGAATACTTAAAAAACAATCCTCTCTACAATAAACTACTAGTAGTCAGTACTATCCCACATCAAGTCTTCGACTCAACAAGCTGTCAATACTACGACGATGAATCCTTCAATGCACTAGCGAAAGATTTAAATCGCTTTCCCTTCTCCACATTAACCTGCAATCCTCTACTAAAAACTACGGCATACTCAAAGGACACCTCTCTAATCTCAAGATCAATTTCGACATTATTGCAATAACAGAAGCAGGAGTAAACAATGCTAATCTTGTCAACAAAACCTTCAATAGCTATAACTTTTACCATCAAACCCTAAACAACAAAACATCAAAAGGTGGCGTAGCAATTTTTGTAAAACAAAGAAAATTTATCTCTATAATGGAAAGAAACGACTTAAGATTACATATCCCTCATACTGAAGATCTATGGCTACAAATAAACAACACAATCATTGGAGTAATCTACAAGCACCCAAAAGCAGAAGTTGAGACACTCAACACTGCACTTGAGACCAACCTTGAAACTATAATTACTGAAATAATATGAGTGTGATTTGCGGTGACCTTAATATAAACTTACTAAACACAGATGCTTCAGGAGTAAAATCCTACACTGACACTCTTTTAACTCACAACTTTATTCCGACAATAACCTTGCCCACCAGAATAACTGACCAAACATTAACTCTAATAGACCATATCAATCTCTACAGGCCCATTGACCTAATGAAAACAAACAGTGCTAGCGGAAACCTTTTCTTCGATCTCTCTGACCACCTACCCAACTTTATTCTTCTGAAAGGTGAACCAGACATAAAATTGACCAAAGATAGACCTTTTATACCCGGTGACCCACTGATCCATACAGGTATGGCCCCTCCGCCAAAGCCTTTGGTGCCACGTTTTGTTGGTCGGTCCGCTGCTGTACCAAGCTCCTTACGTCAACGACATAGCAGAATGTCTAAATCAAGGTAAATTACGATTATTTGCTGATGATACAAACATTTCTCTCTCTGACAAATCGCTTCCTAATCTGCAAACAACGCTAATAAGTCATTAAACAAACTCCAAAACTGGTTCGATGATAATAAACTAACATTAAATATAGACAGAACTTAATTGCTTCACACTTTTCAGCAACCCAAAGAAGAAAACCTGCATTAAACTTAACCTAAAAATAAACCAATTGAAGAAGTCCATCCATTTCGATGAAAAGCTCAACTGGAAGACTCATATCAACAAAGTAACCAATAAACTTAACCAACTGACAGCAACCTTCCGTAACATAGCCCAGTATATTGATGTAAACCACATAAATAGGATTTACTATGCATAAGTTTTCCCACACATTAATTTGGCATCGAAATCTATGGCGCTCGTGACCCATCATTTATGAAGATGCTTCAAATAGCCCAAAACAAAGTCCTAAAGATTCTGTATAAAAAAGATCGCAGATTCCTTACTAACCAGCTTTACGCTGATCTAAAAATTCTTAAGTGCGAGGATGTACATAAACTCTTTATTGGCACTTTTGTACACAAACAACAAAACCAACTGCTACCTGCTATATTTTCTACTTTTTTCACCAGTAACCATAATAATCACCGCATTAACACACGGAATTCAAATAACCTCTTTCTTCCCAGATTCAACCTTAAATCAACACAAAACAAGTATGAAATATTCTGGAGTAAAAATTTGGAACTCAATACCTGCTGGCATAAAACCATTAACACTGAAACAATTCAAACTTGCATACAAGGACAACTTGATACAAAACTATCACTCAAATTAATTACAATACACCATAACAAAAAATTAGGTAAAAATAGCTTGGACCGAGCCAACATTATTGAACAATATTGAATATCCTCCCACCAACCAAGTTCCCTCCTCTCCCCTCCCCCCGACCTCTTAATGATTCTCAGCTTTCTACATGTACTTAGTATTATTTACCATGTCATGAATCTCATCATTGAATTATGCTCGACTACTCATCTCTCTTATAACTGTATGCTACCATTATATGTATTATTTCCCTTAATGTTTTTTTTTATCTGTTCTCTTTCCTCACCTTCTTCTCCCTCCCTCCATTTAGAAGTCATGCTTGACTAGTCATTACCGTTTAGAGTATTATTATCCATAACTTTTATTATTCCACCCTCTTGATCTCTCTTAGTCTTTTGTTTTCAGTTCTATAGTTACATAGTCTATTATCACATCATCTTTCTTCAAGTGCTGTCCAGCCCAATAAGCAACTGCTTCTCTGGACAGCACCTCCTTATCTATACAATTATAACTAAGAAAAATAATTAATGTATGCATATGATTTGGAGAAAAAAAAATCCTCTTCTTCTTCAGTGTTGAGTCATCATTTCGTCTCTGCGCGTACTCTCTCGTCATCATGGCTACTAAGAAAAAACTTAACTCAACTCATTCTTTTACATGCTTGATCCAAGTTACTATATCTCGAAGGCTCTACAACTCGAAATGATTTCGACGGTGCCTTGAAATTTGACATATCGAGATTATACTGTAATTATACTGGGACGCAGTCCCAACGAAGGGGAAGAGCTGGTGAGGGGTGAAATATAAATAATTGAATAATATTAGATACAGTTAAGATATAAAATAAAATATTCATAACTCTTATTACCATAAATGCTTTATTTAAAATGGCACTTTACCACTCAGCTTTTGTAATCTATCGTATATTAAAAAGGTTGAAAGCATAAAAAATATTGACACATAAAAATATTTAAAGGGAGGGAGAACTGGTTAAAAATGGACTTTGAGTCGTTATTTGATGCACCAAAAATGATTCCTATGCCTGGCCCACACAAGAAATATCATCGCTAACGATTTCGCGGGAGATATATTGCTAACTAGGCGTGACGTCAGCAGCTGTGATGAAACACCGAGTTCCCCATCTGTTACAATGGGCCTCGTCATATCAGCGTGTCCTGCGACTAAACCCCTGGATATTTTTTTATTTTATTTTCGGGAAAAGATAGAATAATCATTTTGCCACCAGTCAGGCGCGAAAAAAAAAATATTTTTCGCTATTTTTCTTATTTTAACAAGCGATTTTCTAGGACACCTACCATGTTTCTCATCCTGAAACAGTAAAAAGGTCAGCCAGAGTGCACACGCATGCGCTTTCGTTTCGTAAACAACAGAGATGTCCTTTTATGGCGAAGATGATCTGATTTGATTGGTTGAAATCGCAGCCAAACCAAGCCATCAGCTGACGTTTGCCTCCTACACTTCGCAATGGAAGCCATTCTCCCATAGGCGCAATGCTAACCCCGATATTCGGAATGCATTATTTCCTTACGCTTGCATCCAGGCAGGGTGTTCTTGGCACGGAATGCTATCAATTGGTGCTATGAGTCAATAGAACATCACTTCTAATTCAGTTCCCCATCCCTTTAATTACTATAGATTCATTTATTAATTTACTCGCGCGCTGTTTGGCTTGCCCCGTCCTGGTGTGGTCACTGTCCTAAGTTATCTGGGAAACAATGCTTGAAATAATTTATTATAGTCTAAGAATTTGACCAATATTCAAGTCAAATTAGTGCTTACTGTTATAACGTGGTCCATGTGAGACCAAAGACACTGCATTTACAGAATCTTAGTAGATTATCTCAGGATAAGTTTTTAACAACCCTCAAATCTGCACAATTCACAACCATTTCTATACATATTTTATCAGTTATTTTTACGCACCTCTCATCGGTAACTTATAATACTAACCATAACAGTCAATAAGCGAGGCCATTATGCATTCAAACTCTAAAATTAATCAGTCGCATAGAGTTATTCACGCTAATTTTAGATTCTTACTTGTGATATATAAATATTATTTCTAATCAAACGAATGTGCGACTCTGATTGGTCAGCGGTATGATAGAGTGGTAGGATTTGAGTTATTTCCCAATAACTCTGCTATTTCAGCACTAACAAACACTCTTTTTCGTGATCTAATAAGCCACAACTCACTGTATTCCAAAGGTTGATTCTGGCAGTGGTGACAAGTACACGTTTGCGGAGTTGCAGAATGCGGTGCACAACATTGCAGGTCACCTGCATGTCCTCGACTTCAGCAAGGGAAGCAACCTGGCTCTGTGCGCCACCAATTGCGCGGAAATTCTGCTGATGGCCTACGCGTCATGGAAACTAGGAGGCGTGGTGACCTTTTTGAACCCTCTGCTCAAACCAGGTGATTAGAGGCCGTGGTGAACAGCAGAAGAAGCACTGCAAAGTTTATTTGAAATTTTCTCGCACTTTTTGCGGCATTAAAGCAATGAGCAACAGTCTCATTACGAGCTCGCCTCGAAATGGCTTGGAGGGCACAGAGTCTTTGTCACAGTTTGACTCAAAATAGTGTGTACATCATCTGTATGCTTGACTGCTATCCTATCCCGCCTGTGAGCCCCTCAGGAATCATTAAAGTGTACAGGATAACCCCATTTCTCAGTTTATGTTCTGGTACCCAAATCACCTGAAAAGGTTCGGTGCAGACTTAAAACCCACACCACCTCATTCCTCACTCTTAAAAGTTCGAAGCCAACCAACATCCTTGTGTCTTCGGGTTAGCCCCCTTCTCACCTCCTTTTAGTTTCCCTCGGACCACATTAGAATCCTTTTAGTTCTCCTTTGACCACATGCAAATTCATTTAGCTCCCCTTGGACTACATATATATAAGAATCAGTTTAGTTCCCCTTGGACCACATACAAATTCTTACAGTTCTCCTTGGATCATATAAGAATCATTTTAGTTCCCCTTGGACCACGTGAGAATCCTTTTAGCTCGTCTTTGACCACATGAGAATCATTATAGTTCTATTTGGACCACATAAGTATCTATTTTCGTTCCCCTTGGACTGCATAAGAATTCTTTTACTTCCCCTTGGACCACACTAGAATTCTTTTAGTTCCTCTTGGATCACACGAGAATCATTGAAATTCCCCTTTGACCACATAAGAACCCTTTTAGTTCCCTTCAGACTACATAAGAGTCATTATAGTTCTCATAATCATTATAATTACATATATTAATAATTACAAATATTAAATCATTATAGTTACATTATCATTATTGCGTCCAACAATTTTATGTCTTTCTGACGATGATTGCATCTTTTCAGGAGAGACACGTGGTCAGATTGCAAAAGCAAAAGTGGACTTCATTTTCATGGACAAAGAGCAATATCAAAAGCTGATTGAAGTCATCCCAGACGATATCGTAAGTAATGAGAATTACTGCCTGAAATCCATAGATGACCATGAGTTATATGGCCTCTCACCAAGAAATAATTAAATAGGCTACCATAGCACCAAACACTACTTGAATTTTATTTTAATTTTTTTTCCATGCAAGTACAATTTTTTTTCACAATGCAGACAATTGTTACAAAAGACGGCGTTGAAGGTGTTCCTTCCTTCTCTAGTTTGAAAGAACCTATCTCGTGGGAAATGCCGTCTTTCACGCCGGACGTCGAAGCGAGAGCTGCCATTTTCTTCTCGAGTGGAACCACGGGTCCACCAAAAGCAGTCAGTTTGTCCCACAAGAACTTTCTCACAGAGATTCACGGAATTAAGTGAGTGAAATCATGCTGATATCATGTTGAATTTAACATGAATGCCATCGGTTATATTTGCAGCACATTGCTGGAGGCAGACATGCTCATGAATCCGAAATGGACAAGTGTTGTCGTGTATCTCCCGCTATCGCATGCCTATGCATTCATTTTGTCTACACTCGACATGACAATTGGGGCAACTACGATCCTCATGCCTCGATTTGATCCTAAAAAGTATCTGCAACTAATCACGGATTACCAGGTAAGACTGAGTAAAGCATCAAGTACTTAGCGCCTAGTGCAAATCATGCAATGCCAAGTGCGGCCAACATCTTAAGATAAACTTATTCTTTTCGCAAATTTGGGCAATAACTATTCACTTCTCTATCATAAAACTCTCTTAAATTACCTATATACCAATTTTCCCAGACTGAGATTATGATTCTGGCGCCACCTATAGCGGTGTTATTCAACAAGAACAAAGCTCTCATGTCACCTCTCATCACTCATATATCTTAACACTCTCTATTACAATCTCTTTATATTTATTTGCAAACTTTTCCCAGACTGAGCTGATGATTTTGGTGCCACCAATAGCCGTTTTATTTGCCAAGAACAAAGATCTCGTCGCACAATTTGACCTCAGCTGCGTTCAGAGCATGTTTTGCGCAGCTGCCGTCTTACTTCCCGAAGTTGCAGCCGATCTACAGAAGATCATTCCAACCAAAGCAAAGTATATCGCACAAGGTAAAAAGTTGCAGAAATCGTGTGCCAATCAATTACACATTCAATTTGCAGCTTATGGTATGACGGAGGTGTCCGGGGCATCCCACTGGACGCCAAGCGAATCTTTCATGGAGAAACACGGATCTCCCGATTCCACGACAAATGTTGGCGTTATTATACCCAATTATAAGATTGCAGTCCGTGCAATTCTGCGTGTGCGGTGTCATAGCTTAACTATCTCTTTCGTCAGATCAGAGATTTGGAGACAGGTGAATTTCTTCCTGCCTACAAGACCGGTGAAATCTGCACGTCTGGCCCTGGTGTCATGATGGGGTACCTGGGCAACAAAGACGCCACCGATGCCACGATTGGCGCCGATGGTTGGCTGAAGACCGGTGACATTGGTTACTATGACAAAAATGGATACTTCTACATCGTTGATCGTCTCAAGGAGCTCATCAAGTACAAAGGATATCAGGTGAGTGATCACTCAATTGATCCTGTCTGTACCTAGCATGCGCTCTGGTTCACTTTCCAGGTTTCGCCTTCTGAATTAGAGGATTTGTTACTGTCCCATCCGAAGATCGCAGACGCTGGAGTCGTAGGTTTCCCAGATCTGGAAAGTGGTGAACTTCCTTCCGCTCTCATTGTTCTCAAACCTGGAGAGGATCTCAGCGTTGACCAAATTAGAGAATTCGTCTCAGGTATGCTGGATCATTAACCATGTTATGTATGTCTAAAGTTCCTAATGAATTCTCAAACCAGCGATCAACATTTTGAATGATACGAGTCTGCAGAATGAGTTCATGTATATTGCCGCCCAAAACGAGTCATTATTCCCGATGCCCCTGGTTAATGTACAAAATATACATTGCCGATAATATTTTTTCAAAACATTTATGCCATAAAATAAAGACCATATAATAATAAATAAAACAATTACTTGATTGATTGCGTCCAGGTATATCAGCCATACTACTATGGCAACAATATATGATCGCTCAGTACAGCACAAGAATACCCAAAAAACTCCATTAGCTAGAAATAGAGTATCTTTGCGAATGCAGATGTCATTACCACTCATCGGATTTCTTCTTTTTGCCATGATTCATAATCAATGATAGTCGATCTTTCCGAAGTTGTTTATTGTCATGTCAGAAGGATATTACTATTTCAATGGTGTTAAATATGGACTTATAATCGAATATACACCTTGAGTAAAATCGAATCCTTCATTTCAGAGAAAGCCGCTCCATTCAAGAAACTTCGAGGACCAGTTGAAATCGTCCCGCAAATCCAGAAATCCGCAAGCGGGAAGATCCTCCGAAGGGTCATTCTCAGTGACTTCCTGGAAAAACACGGGAATCGAGAGAAGTAAGGAATTTCTGGGTCGCCAGGGTCCTCTGCCGAATGTTTCATTGATCAGAAAATGTATTTGTTATGCAGACTAAATAATAAAGCAAACTGACAGCAAACAAATAAAGAGCCATGGCTACCATAAAAAAAAAATAGAGATAAATATTTACCTATTGGAGCCAAAAGGAAAATTTCATACAGAATCAAGCTAGAAATCAGACAATCGAAAGCTGGATTAGTTATCTATTTGAGCATTGGTGTGTTATTCGGCAGACGACATTCGGGGGCCA
>KB304411.1:93718-105259 GCA_000328365.1 Capitella teleta | reverse complement strand
AAATTAACAGAATTGATTCTGTTGAACTATAAGATCCTCAACAGAATCAATTTTGTGGGCTTATGAAATACTTTAATGAATCGATTCTGTGAGCTTATTTGATACGAACAGAACCATCTCAAGCATTTCGCTCAAGCTGAATCCAAGTATAGATACTGTCATAATAAGTTAAATAGCATGATGGTATAAATTATTTAGTCAAATAATGCCACAGTTTTCTCGCTAAATCCGGTAACATTGCAAAAATACACAAAGCACCGAAGGTCGATAACTAGAGGGTGGGGTAAGGAATTTTGCTATTATTTATTTATCTCCATATATAACTATCTTTCCCATGTTTTACAGGAATACATGTAGACGGGCTATCATTTACTGAAAATTTCAAGCCTCTATACCCCGGTATATACAATATATCTAGAAATAAACATGCAAATGTGAGGACTGAGTGTTGAAATGGATCTCTGAGAACGAGTTTTCCTCGTACAATTCAGCAATTAGTCGGATCAAACATATTATTTTAATTATACAATTTAAGGCCAATGCATATATTATGTACGAGCATCATATGCAACATAATATGCTTTTGAATTTGCCAAAAAAAAAACACAATTTTAACATTATCGCCAAATTCTCCTGAAAGGCAAAACTTAATTAGCAGTTTCAGGTACTTTTAGCGACGCGGATTATAACGTATTTTGGATATGATGTTCAACTGTTTGATTTGTAAAAGGAACATCACAAATATTAACTATATTGCAAATCTGTCCGGGTCACATCCTGAATGAACTGGATTAATGGGGGTAAACCGATACGGGGTTACAAATTGCAATTAGTTTTAATCGTTGGAGACAAAATTCGAATTATAACGATATATTATGATATTAAATGAATAGTATGTACTATTTAGTGCATTATAATGCATCTATCTGCTTTAATTAAAGAAATATGACAATTACAATTTTTTTGCCGAGGTTAGCATTTAGGGGATAGGGTAAGTAATTTGGATTTTGTTTCGGTATGGGTAACTATGTATTCAATATATTTGATATGCTCTTGTTGTATATTGCTTGGGCTACAACATGAACAGTTGTTTGGCACAATAAACAGTCAGGCGTGGGCTAAAATTTCACAGAACACACAGCAGATGCAGCATAACGCATAAGCGATGCATTTGCCGATCAAAGCGAGAGCTCTTCTCACTCGACTCCGCCAACCGATCTCTTCGACCTCCAAAGGTCGTATCTCTGTCGCCGCTTCACCAGGGGAAATCTCGATTCTGATAGAAATAAAACAACAATGTTGTTTCCATAACCTCCATGAATTTGAAGCCGTTAAGTGGGAAAACAAAGGGTTGGGGTCGAGGCTCCCCGTAGATGCAATGCTTCGTCAAGAGGGCCAAAGTTCGAGTACAAAATTATATACATAATGTATGTAATATGTAATTATGCATCATGTATATAGGCAAATACGTTTATTGATTGAAATCTTTAAATTTTTAGGAATTCAAGAGAGAGAGAGGTCCAATCACATGGAATCTAGAAATTACCTTGGATCTAAAATAAGGAGATGGGGTTGGGTGCTTACGTCGTCTGGTGTTGTGTTGTGTCGTTATTTTCGAAGTCGAACTTCGCTGTTTCCGAATCGTACGCTCGGTTGTCGTGTTGGCCATATTCCGACGCAGAAGACAGAGTTGCTGCCGTTGGCGGTGAGTAGGCAGGCGGAGGAGCATCACAGTCGACCTTCTCGATCGTTCCGTCGCCAGGGGCATTTACGGCTTGTGGTGGCGAGCACTCGGAGTAGGCGGGAGGGGGCACGTCTTCATTCATCCTGCCGAACGATATCGCATTTGCCCATTCAGTCATTAATTCATAGTATTCTTGAGTTAATAATTCATAGTATTCTTGAGTTATTAATTCATAGTACATGTAAACGGGTTTAAAATCTACTCACCCAATCATGTGAGAGATGAAATTTCCGTTCACAAAATCCGCACAACACTCACGGAATAATCCTCAACACCTTCTTTAAACTGCCACCTTTTATGCCAGCAGGAAATAATATCACTTCATGTGTCTAATTATTATGAATCACGAAGGTTAATTGTGTAGCAAGCGATAAGAAACCTTCGACCCACTCTCTTCAATGCGAGACACTTCAGCCAAGCAATTCGATTCATGAGCACCATAGAATATGACGTCATGAGCGCTAAATTGAATATGCTGACTAATTATCACATTTGAAGATACCTTGTGATGATGAGCAAGATTGCAATTATGCTGACGCCCAAGAGTTCCCGGATACCTTCGTTTATGGTCATTAGAAGAGAAAGAAAGAAAAAAAACATTTATGAATTTTAGGGCATCTTCATGATCTTGCCCGAAATATGAAAAAAAAAAAAATAAATAAATAAATAAACAATGGGAAAAGAAGAAACATATTTCGCACGGAGACCAGAGAAAGGCTACTTCTGGCCACCAGGGAACATTATGTATAAATTTAAAAAAAAAATGGTCGACTTGATGAATATTGTATGGAACAATCAAACAAATAATAAGAACGATTAAGTTTAGATACAAATGTAATTATTTTAATTAAGTGTATCATAATTGCAAACATAGCAATTAAGTATAAAGCATTGAGTAATATAAGCATTAATAAGAATGTTCTGTGTGTACCATGCATAACCTTTGATTGAGTGAGTAAAGATTTTTGAAACTGTGCTTTATTTATATCTCAGGTCGTGTCATAACTGGGTGTAATATAATAATATATTCAGAAAGATTAGTCAATAATTTATTTTAGCCATAAAATTATGTGGTTTGCAAGTTTTTGGAGACCATCAAAAATTGACGCGAGGTGCTTGATGACAAGGAGGTTGCAGAAAGAAATCGCAGCTAGCGTCAAATTAGACGGATTGGATAAAAGAACACCCTATTGAAATTACTCGTTATAAACAGGAGAGGAATCAGAGGATGCCTATATTATAAATGCAGCCGGTGCAATGAAAATGGCATCAAAATTACGCTTTCGGGCTAAGTCGACGTCGGCCGGCATACCGATGTATTTATGATTCATCCCAGGTAATCCCCTCAGTCTCCAAAATGTCATAATTTAGAGGTCGATACTCGGCTGGTCGAAATGCAATCTCAAAAATAGAGATGTTGGTGAGCACAGAGAGAACAAATGCTGCAAATTTCGTTCCGATGCGATAATTATACGTTCCATAAAACGAAATCTTTGAAAATGAACGATTGGCGAAATATCGCATTTCATGGAAATCAATTATCAATTCTCGGTGTCAGTCGAAAGGGATCTAACTTTAAATTGGAGCCAATATTTTTAATTTGGGATCTATCGGACATTTTGTAAGGTTGTCCGATTAATCCAACCTTAAGTGTCAACTAGGTCTGGTTAATATGTAGACCCGATCAAGTTGCCATTAGCACAACAGCATGCGTATATAGTACTCAGCAACACACAGAAATGTAATGCATGACTATGAGGAATATATCTATCCATGGTGTACTTCAGAAAAGGTGTGTATCCGTAAGGTAAGTATAAGACCGAGGACGACGACAGCCCGGTAAGGTAATAAAGTCTTTACTCCATGTTAAAATTAAAACGTTGTACTCGTGCACCGCGTGGCTATAGAATGCCTGAGGCAACTCGCCAACTGCGTTATATATCCGTGTACATAACATGTATACAATCACCAATACGTGCCCCCTCGTTACAGGGCCCTGAGGAGCATGCACCCTTCACAGGGGATACGATATCACTTGCGCATGCATCCCTACAATTTGTCAGAGGGAAACTGCATCTGCATTTAAGAATAAAACAGTTTCGGAACTTTTCTGTATCAGCATAATATATTATACGATCGAGCAATTCAGTCAAAAAATAAAATAAATAAAATGAAAAGATATATTTTGATGAAGAAAACAATTTTATTTCTAAATGAATAACACAAATAATTATGCGACCCACCAAGTTAACAGTGTAAAGTCACAACAACAAAAATTTAATTTATTAAATATACGATCTGAACATTCTGGGGTAATTTTTATCATAATTAACGCAAAAATTTCCAAAGTTAAGGCTTTTAATGTCCAGAATGCGATAAAAGGCTCAGAAAGAGAAAATCATATCATTTTTAAACAAACAGAGCACTTTCCACTGGAGTTCTATTGCTATGGTGACGACAGTATGTTGAAAGCAATAATTATAATTGAAGGAAAAATCTGCTGTGAGCAAATTCGTACATGCATGTGTGAACTGAGACAACATAATTTAATAGACATATACGTTAAATGAGCTAGTTAAGCCAACATTTTGCGGTTTTAGAGTGTATACAATCTGTCCCTGCTTTCAAAGTGAAGGGTCGCAAATATACATTGAGCAAATGATTATAGGTAGGCACATATATTTGTAAATTTTTATCAAACATCATTGATACACTGTTTAAACAATAATGAGGAATTGAAAACATTCTTAAAAATGTGAAAAGCAAATGTGAAGTTTGTTCAAAAGTTTAAGGTTCCTGAGATAAGAAACAATGGAATTTTGAGAATTTTTAAATCCTGTATATGAATGTATACAATATTTTTTTTTTTTTTTTTTTTTATCATAATTAACAAAACTTCAATCTAAGCTATAAGAACTTCAACAAAAACAAAATTCAACTGTTCCGTAGAAACTGAAGCTGCATTGGCCAATAAAAACACTGTGTAAGACACAAATAAATCACATTCACAGATAATAAAGAATTCTAAGCACTCAAAGGTGTTTTATGGCAAGATCAGTCACTTCATTCAGGTTTCACTTTTTCCATTCGCGTTCACGCAAATCTACTCGTCTGATTTTCTCACTTGGAGTCTTGGGGAGACTGTCAACAAACTCGATCTGTGGAGATATGAAATAAAAAATCTGTTATTTATCCATGGAGATGTTTATATCTTCACCTTTCTGGGGTATTTGTATGGAGCAGTGATCTCCTTGACGAAAGTTTGCAAATCGTTAATCAGCTCTTCTTCGTTCACATCCTTGAATTCATTCGTGCGAACGATGAACGCTTTGACCACCTGGGAGGAGAACGAGAAGAATATTAGGGAAAGAATAGAGGAGAATAATAGAGGAGAATAGAGGAATAAGGGAGAGAATTAGGGAGTGTGAGAAAATAAAAGAAACATAAACAGTTACTTGAACACCTACCTCTCCACGTTCGGCATCAGGACTGCTGACAACTGCTGATTCAGCGACAGCCGGGTGCTCAATCAAAGCGCTCTCTACTTCAAATGGACCAATTCGGTACCTAAAAGAAATATTGAACGATTGATTAAATGATTGATTGAATGATTGAATGATTGATTGAATGATTGAGTGATTGAGTGATTGATTGATTGAATGATTAAGTGATTGAATGAATGGTTGATTGAATGATTGATTAATTGATTCAATGATTGATTGAATGATTGAAAGATTGATTGATTGAATTATTGATTGAATGATTAATTCATTGAATGATTGATTGAAAGATGATTGAATGAATGATTGAATAATTGCTTGAATGATGATAGATTGAATAACTGATTGATTGAATAATTGGTTGAATGATTAATTGAATAATTGGTTGAGTGATTGATTGAATGATTGATTGACTGACCCTGCAGAAATGATGATATCATCAGCTCTTCCAACGAACCAGAAGTACCCTTCCTCGTCTTGCACAGCTCTGTCTCCTGTTATGTAATAATCGCCTTTGAACGCAGACAGAGTTCTCACCGGTTCATTCTACAAGCAAGTTGAACAATGTAAAAAAAATCAATTCATGATTTTATATTACGTACAAGATATCGTGAGAACAGACCGAGAGGACGATGTGGCTTCACTTTGATGCCAATCAATCCTTCTTCCCCCGGTTTCACTTCCTGGTAGTTTTCATTCACGATCTGAATTAAATTGAATAAGAATTCTAATCCAATCACAGCTGATTATTATTCTAACGCGGAGGTCAATGCCAGGAGGGGGTTTTCCCATCGACCCGGGTTTATTTGGAATACATCTGTAGATTCCACATTGAAGAACCTGAATTGAACAGATAGTGTGACAAAACATGCATTGTCAGTTTCACACACGGTCACTCACAGATTCAGTCTGACCGTATCCTTCTCGGATGATTTGACCAGTACCATCAAAGAATTGCTCCATCACATCCGGATTCTGTGAAAGTTAAAATGTAAAGTTAAGTAAATAATTTTTCTCACACATGAGCTACATATAATCAAATTTCTTTGAATATGATCAATATCGATCTCTCACCAGAGGTTCGCCCGCACTGACGCAGTGCCGTAGAGAAGCCATTTTGTATTTGCTCATATCTTCCAAGACCATCATACGATACGCCGTTGGAGGGCCACAGAATGTGGTGATCGGGTAATCATCCAGCGTCTGATAAAAGCAATTGAAACATTTGAAACAAGATGCAAGCCAGAGGTTCACCTGTAGAACTTGCAGAGGATCAAATTTGTAAAGTCTGTGGACAAAAACGCAGGCCCCCCTGAGCCATGGAGCGAAGAGGTTGCTCCAAGCGCATTTGGCCCATCCGGTGTCTGACATGCTCCAATGGATGTCCTTTTGGCACAGATCCAACCAATACCTCAACACAGAAGTAAAATCACGCATGAATGGAGGATGCACTCACTTGCCAGTTATGTGGTGAGCAAGGCCGTAACTGGCGTGTGAATGTTCCGTCATTTTGGGTTCTCCTGTGGTGCCACTTGTGAAGAATATGGTCATGGTGTCTTTGCTTTTGGTCAGTACGTCCTGCAAGTGCAGTGTAAGAGGAGCTACGCTAGAGAGAGTAGAGACTCACTGTGTATTCACTGTTGGCGCTTTCATACAACTCATCAAACATCAACCATCCATCGCTATTTTTTAATAAAATAAAATGAGATCCATCGATCACTGCTCACTTACTGCTTCCGCCCTGGGGACGCTTTTCCCACCAAAATCTTAGCTTTGACGTGAGGACATTCCGGAAGAATCTGTTGCAAAGTAAAAATGAATTTCCTCCTGAAGCATCTCACTCTCTTGTCACCTGATCAACCTTATCCGCTGTTGCGTCATCAACAATAAGACATTCGGCCGTTGAACGAAGAATTCTGTGCTTGATGTCACGAGCGGTCAGTTGACAGGTGCCGGGTATCAAGATGGTCCCTGCAAAGGGAATGGCTCAGAAAAGAGTGACGAGAAGAGGGTGCTCACCATTGCGGATGCATGCAATGTTAACGAGCCACCAAGCAGGGACACGGGGCAAAATAACAATCACTTTGTCTTTGCGCTTCAAGCCACAAGCGGAAGACAACAGGTGAGCAACTCTGAACCGGGAAATAAATTAAAATAGACAGCAAAAACGTCAGCAATGAAAATAATCAAAAGAAAAAGAGAAGTTTAAAATGTGATTAAACTGACAGAACAAACATGCAATTGAACAACGAATTATTAAATGAAAAGCAAACCTTTTGGATTTCTCAGAGAGATCAGCAAACGACCATTTGACTTCCTCTCCGGGTTTCTCCCCAATCCACCAGAACGCAGGAGTTGCATCCCTCACGCCACTCTACAGATCAAAAGAATTTAAAGTTTGACTTCAGAATATTCGCTCTGCAACCTTCTCTTTGGCAGCCCAAACATCGATGACATCCTTGGCAAAGTTGTAATATTCCGGAACGAACATGTTGAAGTTTCGCCTCTCAGCCTCATAATCATTGAAACCAGCGGCGGATGGCTCAACAGAATTCAAATCACGGGACAGACATGGCGTCTTTGAGAGAAAGCGTTCGTTGCCATGACGCCAAAGAGCAGGACGAGAGAGAATACGAGGAAGCAGAATCCTCAGTGCAGCCATTGCCCTGCAAACAGAAATTCATCTTCAGAAGAAATGATAATTCAGAACCAACTTTAGCCATGCATAACCTTTTAATTTTAAATGAGAAACTAGCTTACTTAGAGATGGTAGAGCAAGTATAAAAATAAATGAATGGGGAATGATTAACATACAGTGAATGTTTTATTAATTAAATAAATAAATAAATAAATAGGAGTCAATGTTGTGAGTCTATCAATATTAACCACGTACGAGCCAGAGTTAAACAAACAGGGTCAGGTGGTAAGAGAAGCTCAAAACTCTGAACTGATCAGCGTGTGGTGTGGCGCATGAACTTACAAGAGAATATCTTAATTAGAGCTGAGATCGGTTTTTTGGCGCATGCAGGCATTACGTAACCAACGCATGCTGTTCCCGGATTAGACTGCACAACAGCTACAACATTCTCATTCAGACAAATGTCCTGGGTAGACCCCAAAGCGGCCACCGTAAGCCGCCAGCCGCTGTCCTGGAGGCCTGAGCCGTTAGCCAGCCGTGGCAAAACGGCTAGCCGCCGTGTACATGCGCCACCATCATTCATATTCATATATGCCGCCATTAAAATTGTATAAAATAATATTATATTGTTTACAATAAACGGCAATCATTAAGAATTGAGATGTGAATCTTTGCATTTGAAAATTCATCATCTTCCCCCTCTAGCATCCCCTCCTTGCATAATGTCCATTTCAGTACAGCTGTGTTTTGTTTTGGGTTAGTTCAATCTTGGAACAATATAGTGATATCCTTTGTGATAAGAGCATAATTCCTCATTTATTTGAGTAACGCTAAATTGAATGATGTCTGGCTGGATAAAAACAAATTAATTGCTCTCAAATTAGCTCCATATAGCAATAATCTGTGGGTATGATGGCTACATAAAATTGGAAGAGATCCCATCTAATTATCAATATAGAGTCTTGTAATAAGATTCCTGTCAACTGGAATATTGCATCATTCATTCGGTCATTTGCTCTACATGCACTAACATCCGTTGCTATTGGCCAAATGCGGCACCGAGAAAAAAAATCAACAAAAATCATGTCATTAGCTTTGTACATAGCACCAGAAATGTAGAATACTTCAAAGCAATTGTTGATCATTGATCATCAAAAAAAATTACAAAACACATCTCCTTTCTACATATATTGCTGACTGTTCAATTCCAAATGGTTACATCTGTATATCTTGACAGTACGTGTATATAGTACGTTCTTTGTCTATTAATCAGTATGTTCATTTCTTCATCTTCCTTGTTTATCTGTCTTTCTGTGTGTTTGTTTGTTTGTTGTTGTTGTTGTTTGTGTGTTTTTTGTTTTGTTTTGTTTTGTTTTGTTTTGGGTTTTCCCCCTTTTTTTCTCTTCTTCTATCTCGTTCATCGTGCAGACGTGTACATAAAGTTATCCAAGAAATTACATTACATTATTCGTGCAGCTTCATACCAAAAATGAATATTATCATCTTGAGGTGGCCAGAGCGTCAGCGGCCCCTCATGGGCCTTAGCCAGTTCTCCTGGATTCACTTGCATTTGCATTATATTCATCATTTCAAATTTTTCCAAATAAACGCACATTCTCCCTCTCTCTCTCTCTCCTTCTCTCATGAATCGCCTTCCTATAGAGTTCTTATTTTTGCTGGCTTCATTACTGAGTCTGTACAAAATACTACTACTAATCAATTCAGTTTGCCATTCATTTTAATGCTTTTTGTGTCTCAACAACTTTCTTTGATGTTAATTCTGATATCTAGCGACGCATAGCTCAGGTAATTTTTTCCCTCAAGTATACTTGTTGATAAATATTAAGCATGCCGATGTAGATGCTGTAATAAACTTTGTATCTAAGTATCTATTTTATTATTCTTCCTTCTATTTTTTACTCAGTATTTATTTAATATAAATGAAATACTGTCAAATACATCTGTCAATTAATCTAGGAAGGAACGCTGCATTGTGGATTCTTGACTATAATGTCCTCCCAAAAAATCAGTAGCTATAAAGGGTTATAACATATTTTCTCTTGTAGAGCATAGATGCCATGACATAATTAAATTACATTTTGATTTATTACTAATTTAATTCCTCATAAGTTTTAAAATAATAGTTATTAAATAGTTTTGGAAGGGTGCATGCTGTTGCCTTGCATTTGGCGCTGAGTGTATATGTTTTAACCGTGCTAATTTTATTGCCTTCTGGATTTCAGAGAGAGAAAGTATGCTTGCTCTGAGCAGGTTTGAGCCGTGATTTGTACTCAGCCGCCGTCACAGGGGGTCTTACCAGGGAGCGAGCAGATATGGCCAAACTCAATGCAGTGAATGCTTACTGTCTATATATGATATGCCATAGATATTTCATGTAACCAGAGCCCACTGGTAAGACTCCCTGTGGCCGCCGTGAAGAAAGTTCGGCTTAGCCGGCTAGCCGCCGAATTGATGCTTCAGCCAGCCGTATTTTCACGGCTTGGCAGCTTCGGGGTCTAGTCCTGGGTACATTTTCCATGTACCATCTCAAATATTTACACATGGAAGCTGGAATTGGGGTTAAATTTACAGCTCTGTGCAAGGTAAATACAAGGTTACAATGCACCATATTAATTAGGCGTGTACTCACAGGCTAACAAGTACTAATAGGTAATACCGGTACTTGGAAGAAGTTAGACAACATAAAGTCATGAACACCCCGCCCTAGCTGACATACTACAGCGAGGTATATAGACCTTGCCCGAGAGTCTATGCTAACCCCGCCCCTACTCCCTAGGCCTAGGCTGGTAGATTTGCTAAACAGTTTGCTAATTTAGAGAACACAATTAGAGCTAATTATCGCGAATGACAATCGTCTTCAAGATTTCCTCATGCTTCTAAATGTATCAAGAAGTGAAATAATATATTATTCGACCTGCTAATATGCCGCGATTCCTTCCGAAACGTAGTATAGTGATAGTTGTGAGAAAAACATAAATTCTCAAAATGGTGTCGGTGACCTGGATCGAATATCGTCTGCATTAGTTCTGACCTAACCTTGACCTACCTTTTATGTGACCTAGTTTGGTTTCTAACCAAAAGCGTCAAAATGGCGGACCGAGGAAGGCATCCAGTTGTTCAGGGAGGAATGTGGAACACCCCGAAGGCGGGTTACAGCGCCCAGACTCAAAAACTCCTCAAAGGTTTGATCTTACTATATAGAAGCGTTTCAACAACTTGTTGGTCAGCTCGCCTGTTGTGGGCAATTAACAGTTACATTATTTTATCATTATATGATTATAAATAAATGGGCCTTTTAATTTAATTTAATTTTCCCCAACTTAATTTAGTATCTACTATAGAGTCTACTAAATTGTGTTGAAATTAAAAAATAAATAAAATTAAAAAATTTAATATTTGTTTAAATGAGCACATAATAATTTTATGAATATAATTTCTATTCATTATAACAAAATAAAATGACAAAATAATCTTATTTAATTCACATTCTAGAGCATGACAAATATAGTAGGCCTCGTAATTAATTACTAATCAATATAATATCATTCATAATTATGTTTCTAAACTACGTTTATCATTTACTAGGGGTACCAAATAGCTCAGTTTGTTTGACCGGCCGACTGCAATCCTATGCCCTC
>KB304411.1:48901-92627 GCA_000328365.1 Capitella teleta | reverse complement strand
CCAATTGTTCTTGTTGTATTCTGTATGTGTGTATGTGTGTTTCTTGTGTTTTTGTGTGAGTAGGTGCGTGTGTGTGTGTGTGTGTGTGTGTGTGTGTGTGTGTGTGTGTGTGTGTGTGTGTGTGTGTGTGTGTGTGTGTGTGTGTGTGTGTGTGTGTGTGTGTGTTTTGTTGTTGTTTTTTTTTTTTTGTTTTTTTTTTCCTGTTTTCTGTTTCTGTTTCTTCTTTTTTTCACGTTTTCATTCATTTGCAGGTGACGCATAAACAACTTTGTTTCTGTCACCATCAACTGCCACTGTTTGCCAAACTTTACGTGTTTGAATAAATTTATTATTATTATTATTATTATTATTATTATTATTATTATTATTATTATTATTATTATTATTATTATTATTTGTGATTTCAGATATGATGCAAGAATCCAAATTGAACAATTTTCAGAAGCGTCAGCTGAACAAAGTTGTCTCTGGTGGGTTCCTTATGAAGGAGAGGTTTCCTTTATCTCATATTTATCTCAGATGGATCAAATCTGCCGTCGTCTTGTCATCCAACTTCCAGCGCTAAACCGCGCCTCCATCCTCAGCCACGCCCCCAGAGCAAGGTCATTAACCCAAGGTCTGTTTTCTCATACTACCTTTCAAATTGTGCACACACAAAATCAGAAAAGATTTGAAAATTCTCAGGCAATATTCTGTATCAATCCCTTTTGTTTTTGAAGAGTTCAAAAGTTGAATAAGCATTTTTGATAACTGCCATCTTGTGACGTTCATGTATGCATATTAGGGTTAATCAAGGGAATATATTATCTTGTAGAGAACATTCAGTTCAGATAAGAACGAAAGAAGAGATAGAATCAACTGGAGCCTATGAACGGGAACAGTTCATTCCGATGCCTATGTCAAGATATCGGGGTTTTTATGAAGAGGATAAGATCCGTCTTGCAAACATGATGGCGTACGGTGAAGACCTTCCTCCGAAAAATGTCAAGAAAGCTCGTGCGATGGGAAAACCAAAACCACAACCAAAAGTTGACAGATTCGATGAGCGTAAGTTTGGCATAAAAAGTCACCTGAGCTTCTAAAATCTCTTTTAACAACAGTTGAAAAAGAAGTTGAAGAAAGACGATCATTCCTGGAAGAAATGGTGTCGTTGGGTAAAGGTCATGAATATAAAGCGATCATTGAGACAGAGATATCAAGGGTGAGAGTTAGATAACTCAGAAGCCACTACAGCAGTATATCTATTTCTCCTTCAGTTGATTCGTGATATGGAGCTCATCGATAAGAAACGATCAGATGAACTCGCAAGACTTATTGCAGCTGAGCAAAAAGAGTCAACCTCATCTGGAATTCCCCACGCAAGTCTCTCGTGAAACTATGGTTTCATGAACTCTGTTCAGAATTGGATTTCTTTCTGTGCTTGGTTTCTTTTGTGTTCATTCACTGCTTTAATTGCCCCTGGATTCCCTCCATTTATATCGATATAAAATTCTGTCAATTGGTTCATTTTCATTTTGTCGTCACTCTTTATTCACTGAATTCTGTGTAGAATATCGCAGTTTATCACTTCCCCAGTGTAGTCAGAAATGAAAATAAGCCTGGAATTTCATCAGCTAAATAAATTCTGATCTTAAGAGGCATTGCATTCTCTCCATCATTGCATTAGGTATTCTCCGCAATTTGATCTAAGGAACATAAGTATTATCTGGGAAAACTCACCGTTACATTCAAATAACAATTCAATTTCAAAAAGCACAAAGAAATGAATAGAGAAAATAAAGCATTTCATAATTTATTAGCGAGAGATAGGAAGAGAGAGAAAAGGCATCCAGAAAAAGACCAAAAAAAGCATTAAATTTATATAAAAATCCAATGAAATATTCGCAAACCCTTAAATCTTCTGGTAATAATACAAAATGCCCGTCCGATCATAATATTTTTTTGAAGTAATATCCAAGGCGAAAATAGCGCCACCATAGAAATCACACAAAGGGAAAGAGGTTTCATGAAAAAATGGAAGCGAATGGATTGCTTATGAAGAGAGATTGAGCAGAATGATGATGTGATATTTATGGCAAGAGAAAATACTACACACGAACAAGGCCTCTTTGGGATGATTTGCATGGTGATGAACACATAGAAATTGAACGGAACAGTTAGTAGCAGTTGAGGAGTTACTGCTTTCTTTGAATCATAGACATTTGTACTAGATATGTCATCCTGTGTTTGTTGAGTTGTCTAGGTTTTGGTAGCAAGATTTCCATGATTAGGTGAAATCGTTGTAAAGTGAAGATATCTTTTTTTGGTTAATTGGTATGATAATACTGGAAAATATTGAACAAATATTAATACACATGCCCCAGGCACACTAAATACACACACAACGAGAGAAAAAAATACAGATGTCACAAAAATATACCCAAGATTGAAAAAAAAAAAAATTACCACAGACAAAAATTCTACACCAAAACATAAAACAAAAGTAATGGCCGCAAAATATATGCATCACCAAAAAAAAATCATTGTTCAGTAGGTATACGTAAAAAAAAAGAGGAATGTTACAGTTCGACTGTGTAACCCTAGAAAAACATACAGCAGTGATGTTTAAGATGAATGCGAATCACAGCCGTTTTGCTTGAAGAGACGTCAAAAACGGGACGAACAAACTTAGTTGTGTCTGACTCAGCAGTTATGTATAATGCATAGCACAGAATTACAAGATTAATCACGAAGCACTGAAGCCAAAGAACTTCCCTTTCTTCTTATCTTTCTCACGCTCTTTTTCACAGTCGATCTCATCAATCTCGAAATCAGGACTACTGGAAAGTTCTGGAGTCTTCACTTTCTGTTTCTTCTCCTTTTTCTTGTTCTTTTTCTTCTTTTTCTTTTGCGAAGAAGAAGTTTGAGCAAGCATTTCGGCAATTTCCTGATCCTCCTCCATGTACCTATCATGATGGAAATAGCAAAAGTTAAAATTTACAAAAACAGCAATTAAGCAATGCTTCACCTTATCCTGTCCTCCTCCATGCTGTCCACAATATTGTTCCTCTGACTCACTGTATCCAGCAGTTCCTTCAGAAGCGCATCTTCTCGGATTTTATCCGATGAAGTTTTCTGATCTTCTATAAAAGAAAAAAAAAAAAACTCATTATAATTATCAAACACATCAAGAGCAGCCTGACCTGGTTTATCCATTAAGCATCGCAGGTCATATTCCAGTTCTTCGTGCAAATCTTCCAGTTCTTGTTGCCGTTGCCTTAGAATAAAAAATAAATAAATTGTAGACATTACCCAGCCTCCTGCATACCGGTACATCAGCTCAGACTCCTTGCGCACAAGTTCGTTCTTCTGGTTCACCAGTTCGAACCACTGCGCCATCAACTCATCCTCATCCATAGCTTCATCCGTTCCTCCCCGGATCTTCTCTTCAAGGTCACGGCCGTACTCCTCCAGGCCTCTCAGCTGATCATCCAGGCCTTCTAAGGTCTGCACAATCTGCAGGGTGGCCATGCGAGCCTCAGCGTTCACCTGAAATGAGAGGGTCAGTCAGAGGGAGGTCAGTCATAAATAAGTCATGACTGACCCTGCGTTTGGGGATGTTCATATGGTCATCTCCACTGTCCCATTGGTGAGTGGGGGGAGGGGGAGGGGGGAATGAGGGGAGGCCAGGCGGCACAGGAGACGTCCTGCTCACTCCGTCCAGTTTGTCCAAGAGTCCAAAGTCACGACTAGCTGAGAAGGAGAAGTCAGTATCCGGGAGAATCCTACGCTTGGCAGATGGCGAAGGGGGGTTGTTGTTCTGGTCCTGCTGCTGCTGCTCAGCGTCTTCGTCAGCAATGCGGAAAGCGGGAGATCGGATGATCCTGGCTTTGCGAGGGGGCAGAGAGGGGGGAGGGGATGGGGGAGGCGAGGGCACATGGTATGAGTGCACCGGGTCAACTGGTCCCGATGGGATGGGATACTGCTGCACTGTTGAAGGGGGGCGAGACTTCTTCAGGGACATCTGCTTCTGCAGAATATCATTCATGTTCATTCCGAGATAACACGGAACGTTCACAGGGGGCACCACCATCTCCTTATCGAGGGGGTGGCCGTTGCGCTGAGGGGTTTTGTGCTCTTTTTTAATATCAACAGGAGCAGGAGGGGGCGGGGCTTGCTTCTTCTTTGGACGCACGCTAGCCTCTGGCTTCACACGACTAACTTCAGCAGATGCAACAGGACTCTTGGCTCTCATTGGATCCGCAGTTTTTGCATCCTCGCTCGTCAGCAGATGCTTCTTCTCCGGGTCAACGTACTTTCCTCCGCGCGCCTTCTGCCTCCTCTCTGCTTCCACTTGCCATGCAGGTTTCTCGTTGTTTCCGTTCTGAGCAAAAGAGGTGCTCACAGAAGGCGCTCCGGGAGACTTCTTGGCTTTGAGTAGCGCAGGGGACCACGTCGTCTTCACGGACTTTTCGCCCTCGTCATCAGAGCGCGTTTTCAGAATGCCCTTTGGCTTATCATCCTTGGGGGTGGTGATGAGGGGAAGCAGGCGGACATGACTTCGCACGGGGGAAGCGTCTGGCGTTTCCAGGCTCTTTTTCAGGATGGATCGAGGAGACTCCTTGTGATCCAGAGGAGATTGTTTGAGGATTCTACGGGGGGAGTCATCAGGTTCGGGACTCGCAAGCCACTCAGTTGAGTTCTTGAGGATTGAACGAGACGGGGAAGTGACACGTGAGTTGGGCCCTGAATCCGGATCGGAGCCTCCGCTGTCGGTGCCTCTGCCCTTCAGTATTGATTTCTTCCGATGAGGAGAGGTCGATAAACTTTCGTCCCATTCATCTGACTCTGAGTCGAAAGAGCCTCGCTTTAGGATTGACCTCCGAGGCGCATCTTCCTGTTTTGTGTCTGGGGAAAATTCTGTGTGTTTGAGGATAGACTTGGGAGGTGATGAACTTCGACCCAACTCAGGGCAAGGTGCAGATTCACTAGGAGACGTCACGGGGTCAAAATGCTTGAGAATTGACTTTGGAGGACTAGTGCTACGATTTCGGGCAACAGGGAATGTCTCGACCGGCTCTTTAACCCGTCCCATCACAGGTTTAACTGGTTCCCAGCCAGTTTTCACTGGTTCCTTGAATGGTTTAACTGGATCCTTAAACGGTTTACCCGGTTCCGTAACAGGTTTAAACGGTTCCCTAACAGGTTTAACTGGCTCCCAAACATGCTTGGCTGGTTCTCTGGCAGATTTGGCTGGTACCTCCACAGGTTTCAGCATAGCTTTGGGTTGACTGTCCTTTTCAACAGATGACACTGCATTATGCTGGCGAACTTTTTCCAAATTCATCATGAGGCCACTCAGCACTTTGCTGTCGTCCGGTTTCTGCTTCACGCTTTTACTGTCCATTGAGCGAGGCGGCATATCACGACGCGTCTTTCTTGCGTTATTATCCATTGAGCTTCCAACAGGAAGATGTCCGGGGCGAGGAGGCGGCCTCTCCACCTCCATTGGGGTCACCGCTTTCGCAGAGGCATTGAACCCCTTGTACACAGACGGAGCGCCACACAGTGTCTTCACAAGGTCATGTGACTTCCCCTCCTGGGCTTTTGGCGCGTCCACCTGGTCTAGTGGACGCTTCTCCAAATTCCAAGGTGGAGTTTCTCTGAAGTTTTTCTGTGTAGGAGACCACGACGACCTCTGAAGGTCACGAAGACATTTGCGGTGGTACAATTTGCTTCCTTCCATGTGCCTCTCCATGATGTAAACCTTCTGCGAACAAACGCAACAGCGGTCTCCTAAAGTGCCGTATTTCTTGGGAGGTTCTGCGTTCCCATTCTGCAAATCAGACGGTGAGATTTGTTTCATTGTTTGTTGGTTTAAACTTGCCTCTTTTTGCTCTTTTGCTTTCTTGGAATCAGTGACTTCTGATCGAGTGAGACTCGGCAGGGGTCGTTTAGAGGGCGTACGAGTGGCCGTGACGCCAGGACCACCAGCTGAATGGATGAGCTGAGTGACTCGTGTGATATTTCAAATGCAAAATACCTGGTTCAAATTTGCGGAAGTAATTGTGATATTGTGAGACGTAAGTGACGATGCAGAGTTTATCCGGGACAGTCATCTCCACCATGTCTTCGGGGTCTAGAAGGGCAGGGATGTTCAGCTCATTCTGTGCTACGTCAAAAGCCTGAAAATTAAACCACCGTTAAATGAAATCATCAACCAAGCAGCAATAAGGGTTGGCTGTGAAGTTCTAAACTCTTTTGTTGGAGAAAATGACGCCAGACGAGAAGAATCGGCAGATGATAGACCCCAAGAGCCAAAGAGGACTTTAGCCAATTTTATTACGTGCACTCAAAATTGAAGCCGTGACCATCGTCATAGAGAGGAATCACGATTACATCACAAGGACAGATGACAATTTAGACTTACTGGTATTGATAATAACGCCTGTTAACACTCATGAGATTGCTCACATTTCAATATTCCTGCTTTCTGGTCTCTTCCTCTAACAGCATAGAAGTACCCAATCACCCAACCTGCCCTAAAAACACAACCTGTCCTTAGCCCAACATTGTTTAGGTTTTCAGCCCAAAGGAGAGGAAAAAGCCAAAATCATTACGTGAGAGAGAGGCAGAGCCAGAGGCAAGTAAAAAAAAAAACACATCAGCAAATGGATGAAATCCAATTTCGAGCTGCATTCACTTGGAGAAGAAACCAATGATTAGAGTTAACAAAGCAAACATTCAGTCGCACAACATCAATACTTTGTGAAGAAAGGACAACATAATGAACCTGAAATCACAGGTGGTTATGTGGCATAACCATGGTTATGTAAGAATCTACAGACACAATCAGCATGTGGTCTGCATATATGAAGGCAATTTTCGCTAGCACTTCTCCTGGCTACATCCTCGTTTAATGAGATGCCTGAAGGCAGGTTGAGGACACTCGCATGAGGACACGAATTGAATATTCACTGACGCACACTCAATTAGCCCGGAAAGAATTCAGACCACAATGATTACTCATCGACTGATTTCCTTTGACAAACAAGTGAAACGACACTTAGCTATTAAGCAACAACAAAGAAAAAATTTCACTCACCAACTTGTTATTATCGAAGACATCTTCTTTCTTCAACGAATCATAATCTCTGAAACAGGGGATAATTACTTAATTAATTCTTAATTAATTCTTATAATCGTAACTCACATGAGATCTGGTCGATATCGGTGGATGATGGCACAGAATGCCAGTCCACTCTTCCATGATGACGTCATGTTGGTGACAGTGACATCGCGGTATCCCTCACACTGACGCTTGCACCATTGTTGCAGCGCCTTCACTTTGGCCGCCATTTCACTGCGCTACTTCACATCGACTGCAGGAAGCAAAAGAAGCCTCGGTCAGCAAACAACACAATGGCACAATTAGCTAATTAAATCTCAGAAGAACCAAAACCTCGTTATCTCAAGGGAGGATGGCTAAAGGGGCTCCGGGGAGGGAGGGGGAGAGCGTACTCAGTGCTCCTTAGCGCAATCCTCGGGGGATCGGGTTCCCCCCATGTCTAAATGGGTTACGATTGAGATCACAGAATATTATTATTATTACATAATATACATTAATACAGAGCCGTAAAACCCAATCACTCACATTCAGAGTATGTACTGCGCATACTGGTAAATAACAGTGGTGAACAGTAAACAACGTAAAATTTAATGCAGAAACAAACAGCGTCAAGAACAGCTGATAAGTGAAGATCATTTGAGAACAAGTTAATTGTGACACAGAAAATAATAGTCAAGTGTACTACATTCAAATGAATGGTAGAGCAACAGGCAGGTCTAAGGAAAATTTCTTAGACTTTAATTATATATATAATTAAATATATAGTTAAATAAGTCACCTCTATCTCTATGCACACACATTAAATCAACCAAGTACGCCGGTTTCCTTTGTTAAAACAGCACTAACTGAAGTCGCACTGATAGCTCAGAATGATGCGACTCAGCTGCGAGTCAGCTGCGACTTGAATGGTCACACGATCAGGCGAATATTCTGAAGTCGCACTGATAGCTCAGAATGATGCGACTCAGCTGCGAGTCAGCTGCGACTTGAATGGTCACACGATCAGGCGAATATTCTGAAGTCGGTCTGCTCTAGAACCGAGGATAGCGAAGAGTAGACGGATAACTTACACACGTGTATAGCGTAGCACAAGATCGAGTGACTGACAAGACATTTACAACACTAACCATGAATGAAATTCGCCAACGGAAGGGTTATAACATTGGTAATAAAAGAAATCCAAAGCAAATGACCGATGACGCATGACATGATTACCCAGAAAGCGCTCATCACTTGTACTAAGTGAGAGATAGCGCACGCATCGTAACATCGGGGAGGGGAATCCCCACTTAGGCGGTTACACCCTCGTAAAACCACAATACATCTGCGAAAATTGTACCTTATGAACTCTTACGCACTGATAAACAACGTGATAAGGCAGCGAAACGCATGCTGAATGATTATGTACAATATTTTCGATCATCGTCTTCATCGATAATTCGATAAAAACAAGTATCAAGGTGAATATGCAAAAATAACTCACCCAAATTGAATAGCCAAATAAATGGATTAAATCAATGCCAATAAAAATGTATCCAGTTTACAACACATGTATACAGGTATAACCTTATGCTCCAAAACGTAAAATGTCTTATTATTGCTCGGTTTTATGAACTTCGATCACAATGGATGAGAATATAACAGGATTTTCACGGCGTTATCAGCGGATCAGAAGACATCTAAATATATCCAAAATAACCTCGGAAAAGAGAACCCGACATGCTCGAAATACCCACGAAGGAACCTGCGTACTAAAAACATTACTTCAGCAGTCACTAGAATCACACAACTTGAATGTGTACAACATATGTTTAAGTTATATATTATTTGAGATAAAATTCCATTCATGTTTGAGGTCAAATTACTAGTATAAATAAGAATTATAAGATAATGTTCGTTGCATGAAAAATTTGTCGTAAATCTCAGTCACGCAAAAAAAATGAATCAGATGAGATGACAGAGAGAAAAAAAAAAAAAAAAATAACGCGAAGATGAACGAATTTATGAATGCCGGGAATTCTGCGGTCAGAAATATAATATCAGATAACAGCAGGGTTGAACTCTCACAGAGTGACTCAACATGGCGGACGAAATAACTGAAATATTAATGTCGAATGTGTCGATACATAATAAAATATTACGCGAAAGTTACCACACAACCCTGTTACGCAACATCATAAAGCCACTTCCCTTCCATCTGACTTCATCGCGCCATACTTGTCCTGCTCGCTTTTGATCAGATTTCTCGCGAAGGAGGCATTTAGAGGGAAAAACCCTATTTTGCCGCGCGAATGTGTCAAAGGCAGGTGAAGGGAAATGAAGGCAGAGACAGCGAAGGAGAACGTGACGATGGAAACGTCGACCGGGAAACCCGGAAAGCGGTCTATACCGGCGCGAACTGTGACCTTTATAGACTACAGGAAGAAAACAAGAACTTATTGCTTCGTTTCAGTGTTAGGGGCTAAACTAAAGGCAGCAATGTTATGTTGAACATTAACGGTACAATCGGCTGTTCTTAACGTTGAATAACCGATTTCCTCTCCAGTACTAACACTAGTAGTGGTAGCTAGTACACGCAAAATAGTAAATAAATGAAACAGTTCAACTGTAAGAGAGTGTGCGTATACGCAGAAATATACTAGTACAATAAAAACATTTAGTCATATATACTTGTTTATTATATATGTTTATTTTTATTTTCATCTTATTTATTTCATTTATCATATGCATGTATATGGATTTTAGTCTGAAATAAACTATTATTATTATTATTATTATTATTATTATTATTATTATTATTATTATTATTATTATTATTATTATTATTATTATTATTATTATTATTATACTAATAAATAATATATATTCTACATGTACAGTATTGTAGTTTGTACACGACGCCGTGAAACATGTACGCTGTTCTAATAATGCATCCTCAGTGCATGACCGCGTACATCATATTCCCTCTCCCCCTCTCCCACCTCTTTCAGCCCCGTTTTCAGCCCCTGAAGACTCAATTGAGTCAATTCCCCGATTGGAATTCCAGGAATTCGCCTTCAACGATTTAATCGACTGGAAAGATGCGCAGAGAGTCTTTCAGTCTCTCCATTCACAACACAAAAACACAACTACACAAGGGACACAAGACACAAATTCCTATTGCCACTACACTCTTTGGAGCAACACAGAACGAGGTGATTTAATCAGCGAGTAATTGCGTATTATAAAAATGCCCAACAGAAGTCAGTGATCGTGCAATCAGCACATAATTATTATTACATAATAGCAGAACACAACTTTATATTATGTAACATCATGGACAAAACCATAACTGTCATACTGTTTTTGGCGACTCACAATCGAACCAGGCAGAAGAGTAAAACCCAATGAAATGGAATACAAAACAGAGCAACATGACCACAAACGATGACATCAAAGGATCCATGCTTTGGTTTTTTTTTTTTTTTTTTCTCCTCTGTTTTGTGATCAGATGATCACAAAACAGAGAGGTTCTTCATGGAAGCTCAACGTCAGTTGCCATGGAAACCCTTTCACCGATACACATACCACGTTTAGATTATAAAACTACAAATAGGCATCAAGAGAAAAAACAAAGAGACTCAATTCAGCGAACAGTAGTTTTACGCCAATTATTTATAGGCCAATTACATGTCCATGCATGTACACGAGCCCAAAAAAAGGGAGTGTTTCGTACTTTGGAATCGAGAGGCAGCAGGCAAATTAGCTGCTTCGTCACGCGGTGAACAAAATGTGGTGATGGCGAGTTCAGTGACCGCAACGGTCTAATCAAAAATGCTAATTAGCTACGTGAACTACATTACGTAACGAGAATCAGAAGAGTGGTGATAATGATCATCATCAAGTAATACATCACGCAAGCTAAGCTGGATTGTTATTTTGACACAACAAAATTTGAAATTTAGGATATGTGTCTTATGCAGTACAACAAAAACACATCAAATTGACCAAAACGGTTAAGCTTAAACATGTGAACGGCTCATGACCTTAAAACATACAAGAGATTTTCCAGTCCCTCACTCAACAGGGCCGTTAATCACAAACATCTTATCAATTTATCACAATAGAGTGCGAACGAATCTCTTCCGCAAAGTGATATGTCGTGTCTTTTGCTTTTTTCTAGTACGAGGTCAAAGTTGTATGCATTCGTAAAATTCATAAATAATGTTTGGCACAAGGAAAATTAGGGAAATGCGATATTGTGGAATTTACGGCTCCACCCACTCGCTATTATGTAATACGGAATCGAAATCATCTGAAACGGGGGAATCCCCAAAAACTTACCAATAGCCTTTGGTCAATTGCTTGTTAAAATTTATTATTGTTATCCATTATGTCATTGTGATCTTCTTTTATTTTGTTTGCAAAAGCTTCCTTTTAAATTGCAATCAACAGAATCAGTTATCAATTTATCCTTTATTTCAGTACTATTATTAATTATTTTATAAGGGACTTATACTGTTCCTCATTTTCTCTTTTCTGAACATTTAGAATTGAATTTTGCTTTACGGTCTGACTGCTGATACCGGTATGTGTGAGAGGGAGGGTAGAGTATTTTACGACTCATCTCATCTTTTGATTCTTGTTCGCCATGCATAGCCAAGTGACGAGCAAGAATCCAAATCCTCCACAGAAAGGAAATAATGGGAGAAGCACATTTAGCATCCAGAATTCACAGGTGTTTATTGTAACTCAGTGATGCTGGTGAAAATATTATCCAAATATTGTTTCGTGAAAAATGTTCAGTGAAAAATTTGAAATTCCAGACTACCATTTGTGAACCCTCCAATGAGTTCTTTAGAACTCTGAACTCCGAACTTTGAACTCTTGACTTTTGGTATTTCACATTTGAAAGAAAGAAGGAGAAAAAACCTAAAGTTAAAAGGCTTCAGAACTATGCAAACCATTAGCTAACCTGCAAAAACTTCCTGCCCAAGCAAAACCTATTCCCGTGCTTTCCACATACCCCTTCACCTGTCGTAACTGCTTACCCTTCCTGATGCTCCTCCTGATGAGATCATGGGGTAATCACCATAGGGCAGATGTAATAAAATAATTAAAATGAGTGACGCATCATAATATCAATATGTGACCTCTGACCAAATAATCAATCCCTAATCAAATCTCAAGACACACAGGGTCCTTTAATCCCTTGTGTTTGTCTGAATAATTATGTTTAGTTTAGGTGCTTTTAAATTTATATTTTCCCCGAGGATTCAAGCAGAATCCGGAGCTAGACCCTCCCTGAGTGTCCTTACACAGAGTCTTGAGATAGAAAGTCCATCTAGCCTGAAGCATGGCCTCAGACTTACTCTAGAGTCTAGATCTGTAGATGCTAAGATGGCCTAAATCAAATTTCCAACACTGGCTACAGGCCTTGGTGATGTGTCTGATTCTATTGACAATCTCTCACAACTTCACAAGCTCACATAATTATAGGTCTATTCTTGAGTAATCTTGACCTAATTTCACAAGTACAACTGATCTGATCATCAGTTACAGTCTGGCATTTTTGTCCCAACAGTGGACATGGTGGTTTATTATTGAGACTGAGAGGGGATCATCGAATCGTATGGATGAGCATGATGGGGTTTTACGGCTCCACCCAAACCATTCGGATGATACGGGCGCCAGAACAGAAGGCCTGGGACCGGGGTTTCCCCCTACTCTTATCGATAAATCCCAAGAGTTCTTTATCCTGCATACCACCATAGACAGTAGTACACAGCGCCCGGCCTAGTTGTTACGCAGTTGGGCAACACTGCAAAGTCACCAAAGAATTACAATTATAACGGATTACAATTATAATTCACAATCATAACGCCCGTGGTCTGATCGGGTCTCGAACCCTGGACCTCGACCCCACATTCGGCATAGGATTGCAGTCAGCCGGTGAAACCGACTGAGATATTCGGTGTCCCTTCGAATCGTATGACCAGATATGGCCAAAATACGTAATGTAATTGTAGTGTATTTATGCAAAGGAAAGCTATAAGTAGTCTCTGACATAGTACTGAGTGCCAGTTGAAAAATCTTAGAAATTTAACCAATAACACACTGATATGACGAGGCCCATTGTAAAAGATGGGGAACTTGGTGTTTCATCACAGCTCCTGACATCACGCCTAATTAGCAATATATCTCCAGTGAAATCGTTAGCGATGATATTCCGTGTGTGGGCTAGGCATAGGAATCATTTTTGATGCATCAAATAACGACTCAAAGTCCATTTTTAACCAGTTCTCCCTCCCTTTAATAAGGAATTTCCAACATCAGGTCTGTCTGTAAGTTTAACATTATGTCTAAAAATTACAGGTCTGTAACTTCAAACTTGCCTTCATTCAATTCTTACTCAATGGCTGAGATATAGTTGTTTGCAGGATCTCATACTCGGCCGGATCTTTGGGTCTAAGTCAAAATCTCAAATCCCATTACTTTACATGTTAACGCGCGTCATCGAAGAAGTTGCTAATTTTAGCCACTAATAATTAAATAACTGTTGATCTAATAGTAATATAGTTAATAGTAATAAAGATAAAAACCGAATTCTTAAAGTGCTATCTTATTTAGATCACAAGCTATAATTTGAATCAAATTATAGCTTGTGATCTAAATAAGATTTAAATATGGTTTAGGTATGTGCACAAAAATTTCAATTTGTGCACTACCTAAACCATTCACCCCGATTCACCATTGTTACAAATTAATTATGGATCATAATCATTATCATGATAATGATTGTCAATCACTCATTCAATAATCATTCATTAATCATTGTGACTCATTCATCATTCAATCATTGTGACGATTGTCAATGATTGTCTGTTTGGGAAACTCTGAAGAACAATATTTGAATAACAATGACAGTACTCACATCAGGAGCGGTAAATGTGTCACTAGAACGATGTTTCCAACGTTGAGTGAACAAATTCAGTCGTCGGTTGATTCATTAAATTCCACAAAAGTCGCCAACGAAATCACAACAAGCATTCACTTCCTTCAGACCGTAACAAGCGTGAACATGCTGTGCTGACAAAATGCAAAGGGCTAAAACTAGAGGCGTTACTAAGCTCGAAACGGATCTGAAGGATATCTTTCCGAATCGATTCAATGATTCGTGTTCTTTATTAAGTGCACTCCGTGCCTCGCATAATGTCATAATAAAGTTACGAACAATACGGAAGACATTCAAAATTTATACGACAATGAAAGCATTCATAAATTCAAAACTCATTATGAGCAAGAATGATGTCATTATGTGAAAGAGGGCTCCCAGCAATCACCCGACGTTTGCCCAACGTCGACTGGACGTCCAAATTACGTCAGCCGTCAGATGGATGTAACCCAACATCCACCAGACGTCATGTTTGGTCCGAGTTTAGTCCAAAATTATATGTTGGTCTCGCATTAAATTTATAGCATGAAATTGCGTAAAATGCTAATTGAACATTCATTTTAATCAAACTAAAGGGTCGAATAAGTGTTTTACAAACAATCTTTGTTACTTATCTTTTAACTGATCACACCATTTTTTCCACTTAAATGTAAAGCTTTGTGCCCGTTAGCACAGCATATCCAAGCAACATAACTCAATGTCAGGTGGACGTCAAGATCCTGACGTCCAGGCGATGTATACTGATTTCGTCGTCTACTAGCCATCATGTTTGGTCGGAATTAGATCCAAATTATATGTTGGTTTTGCATAAATTATGTGGTGTGAAATAGCAAACTAGGTTAATAGAATATTCATTTTAATCAAACAAAAGGTTTGAATAAGTGTTTTGCAAAAATTCTTTGTTACTTATCTTTTAACTGGTCACATCATTTTTTGTACAAAAATATAAAGCTTTGAGCCAGTTAGCTCAGCATATCCAGGTAACGTAACCCAACGTCAGGCGGACATCAAAATCCTGACGTCCAGGCAACATACTGATTCCGACGTCTATTAGCCGTCATGTTTGGTCGGAATTAGATCCAAATTATATGTTGGTTTCGTTTTAACTTTATAGTGTTAAATAGCATAAAATGCTAATTGAATTTTCTTTTTTTTTTTCATCAAACTTAAAAAACATCCATTTACAGAATGTTTGTCGACTGCGTGCTATACCATGAACATATACTTTATACACACTCGGGTGACAGAATGCATAATGAGATTGTGACACTTTGTGGTATGCTTTTTTCTCCATCACCCTCTAATTTATTCAGAAGGTGTTTCGTGAACCCAAAGTTGTTACATGATAATTTTGCGTGTTTCAGCAATATAAGAGAGTGTAACAGCATGTCCCAATACTTCGCAAAGGGTCCAATACCGCATGCATGTTATAATTCTTGTCTGCGTGAATACATGTACACTGCGATCGTTGGTTTTGCATGCAGTATTTTACTATTATTTTGTCCAGAATATATTGATTCAGTGACATGTATATGCATATTCTGTATGGAGTATATGACCATCAATGATTACCAGGTGCACTGAACGACCTGAGACCTCGTGAAAACCACTTTGTCACTCAATGCAGCTAATCCTCACTCATTTGACTGACCGCAAGTTGAACATCCAATCAGAAACGACAATATAACCACATGTAGTGTAGCTAAGTTTGGTACGTATAGCATATTGTATAAAGAGTACATAAAGGTTGTATAAAACTTCTGGTACCCAGCAGACACAAGATTCTTAATTAACACATTCAGCGCCACAGCAGATATCCGGTCACCGCCACGTTTTTAGTCAAAAAGCCAGGATTTACCGCTCTGTAATTTCTATAAGCACGCACGCATAGCTATATATTTGACATATTACGATAGGTTATTCTCTTGTGAATCCAACAATGTATGATTCAACATCATACATGCAATTAGATGTACTGAAATACAGTTCTGAACAACATAGTACGGCAAGTCAAATTCTGGCCCAGCGGTGTCATGTGCCGGGAATGGTTGAATTCTGTGCCGAAGAAACCTCCACAAGATAATTCTAATTTTGAAGATGTATTTGCGGAATCATTCGCTCATGACGATGCTGACGCCGAAGAAGACGAACACAAAAACGACGATGGGAACGACACTTAACCTAGGCTCATGGAATTCACGAGGTCATGGACCTGATAGACTCATATATATTGAACACTTGTTACAAAAGTGTAATATTCTCCTGATACAAGAACATTGGCTATTTGACTCTGAATTGAGCAAACTGGCATATAACTCGTCGACTGAAATAACTGTAATGGGATCATCTGGAATGGATCCCGAAAAGCTGCTCGTCGGACGACCCTATGGAGGGTGCGCGTTGCTTTATAAAACTTGTTTAAGATGCTCGATTACCCCAATTCCCGTTGTTTCACGAAGGATTTTTGCCTGTATTATCGATATGGTGGAATTTCCAAAGTTTATTCTGATAAATGCCTACATGCCTTGTGACTCGCATAATATTGTATTGAATGATGAGTATAAGGAAATACTTAATGATGTTGAATCTGTTATCGTTTTGCATCATGAAATTGACCATGTGATAATAGGCGGAGACTTAAACACAGATATATCCAGGGTGAGGTCAGTGCATTCAGCCATGCTTAAAGAATTTTGCACTCGATTGAGTTTACGGTTTTGTTTATCTTCTCCAAAGAACACTGTTGGTTTCACTTACAATAACGAGGCCA
This sequence comes from Capitella teleta, assembly GCA_000328365.1. Taxonomy (NCBI): domain Eukaryota; kingdom Metazoa; phylum Annelida; class Polychaeta; family Capitellidae; genus Capitella; species Capitella teleta. Next base: position 75,815 of record KB304411.1, on the reverse strand, counting down.
CAGGGGCGCAGTCTGTTCTTGACCACTTTATCGTGTCAGAAAATCTATTTGGGTCTATTGAATCCTCCTATTCGTGCTTACATGAAGGTGACAACTTGTCTGATCACTTACCTGTCTGTTTAAATCTCGATGTCAAAGCTAGTTTTGCGCCACAGTCCAATGCACATGCACTGAATCGCCCTTCGTGGCAGAGAGCTACCGTCCAAGATAAAGCTGCATATCAGCTGCGCCTAAAGGAACTACTAAGGGAGGTGGATATTCCTTTTGATGTGTTTAGTTGCAGACCCTTTGAGTGTGTATGTCAGGATCACGGGCGTATGATTGAGCAGTACTACTCAGATGTTATGTCAGCAATGATAACGGCATCCAAAGAATGTATTCCCTCTCGAAGTAAAAAGAAAGCAGCTTGGTGGTCTACGTATGTTAGTCATCTTCAAGAGGAATCTATATTTTGGCACAGGATATGGCTTTCGAGCGGGAGACCCAGAACAGGGTGGGTCCAGGACATTCGAAAAAAGACAAGAGCCCAATACAAGCGTATTTCAAGGTGGGTTCTGCGGAATCAAGGAAAGCTCTCTGCAGATCGCATGGCGCAGGCATTGAGCGAGAACAATTCCCTGGATCTATGGCGATAAGTAAAGAAGCTAAAGGGAGGTTCTTATGCCCAACCTAGAGTTGTTGACGAGGTAGAAGGGGCCAAGGATGTATGTGAACTGTTTAGACAGAAATATGAAGATCTGTACAGTAGTGTGTTATTTAATGAACATGAAATGAATGCTTTGTTGAATGATGTATCGTGTAATGTGGATGTGTATTGTAAAACTGGAAAATGTAAAAATCACCATGTGATGCATGTTAATGATGTACAGTATGCTGTGAATAAGTTGAAGCCCGGTAAATCCGATGCTAATGTGGATTTATCGTCTGAAAATTTTATTTATGCATGCGATGATCTGTTTGTTCATATCTCTCTTTTGCTGAATATGATTTACTCTCGTTTTGGTGCTCCTGGTGAAATGATTATGTCTATTTTGGTTCCAATACCTAAAAACCGAAAAAAAATCACTCAATAGCAGTAACAATTATAGGTGTATTGCAATCAGCAGCATAATGGGAAAAATTCTTGATCACATTGTTCTTTTAAAGCACGCTGATGTTTTGCAAACATCAGATTTGCAGTTTGGTTTCAAAGCACACCACTCAACAACACAATGCACTTTTGTTCTTAATGAAGTTGTGGATTATTATGTAAATCATCAAAGCCCTGTATTTGTTACTTTGTTGGATGCGTCACGTGCTTTTGACAGAGTCTATTTTGTCAAGTTGTTTACACTTTTGTTGAAGAGAGGAATGTGTCCCTCATTAATTAAGTTTTTGATAGCAATGTATGTAGGACAATCCTTGCTTGTCAAATGGCAAGGAGAGTTCTCGAAACCATTTGATTGTAAAAATGGGATTAAACAGGGCGGTGTACTATCACCTGTGCTTCTTTGTATATATATATAGATGAATTGATTTCTCGTTTGTCTAAATTAAATGTTGGATGTTTTTTAGGTCATAAGTTCGCTGGTGTAATGACATATGCTGACGACGTTACTTTAATGGCACCTACATATGAAGCCACTATGCAAATGCTAAAAGTCTGTGAAGAATGTGCAAGTGATTTTGATGTTCTTTTTAATAGTTCAAAAAGCCAGGTGGTATTATTTAATAGTAAACATACAAAGAAAATGTTGAAACTTATTGTGAAATTAAATGGCGATGATATTGAATACACACAGAAAGCAATTCACCTCGGAACTGTTATTGGATCAGGAGCTGATCAAGCTAACATCAAAAAAGCTATCAGCGATTTACATGTCTCAACAAGAATGTTAGCCAGTACCTTTAGTCATTGCTCATCAGATGTTTTATGTTCTTTGTTTAAAACAAATTGTACTAGTTTTTATGGCTCTCAGTTATGGAATCTTGATCAAACTCATATTATACAATTACATATTTCATGGCGAAAATGCATCCGCAAACTGTTCGGCCTTCATCCTCGAACCAGATCTAAATATATCTCTAGTCTTGTTCGTTGTTCTGACTTACCTGTACAACTTTTGTCTCGCTTTGCCAACTTTTGGTACAAATATTCTTTTAATGCAAATACCCTAGTGTCGATATGTGCTAAACTTTCCCTCACAAGTTCGTCCATTGTCGCATGTAATTTGAAGCTCCTGGCGGCATATCTCAGCTGCGACGCATCCTTGCTATGCATGCTGGGTGCTCCACTGTCCAGCTTTGTGCAAGACCAGTGGAAGCGCTCAGTGAGCGATGGCGAGGCTGCACTTGCTTCAGCCGTCGCTGAGCTGAGGGATGTCGTCAGGGGCCATTTGTCCTCCATCCTGAGCATCGCCGAGGCGAGGCGTCTTCTGCTTGAGGTGTGTGTCAGAAGTCTGACGTACTTTCCTCGAGCGGAAGATGTCTCCAATCGGCGATGAGAACCAAAGTTTGTTTGTTTGTTTGTTTGTTTTCTTTGTTTGTTTGTTGTTTTTTTTATAATTAGCACGCTCTCTCAAATCCCGCGGAACACTTGACAAAAACGCATCGATGATGTAAGAAATCCACCGATGTAAGGGACTTGTATCTAGAATCAAGACTGAATTGTGAAGAGACTGGAGTAAAGTTGGTCGAATTGACGAATTATACCTGTGTAGCAGTCATCTTGAAGTAGATGTCATATCTAATCAACGTGAAAATCAAAAGGGTGCATTTTTTCATCATCACCGTTATATCATTGTAATTCCCTTAGAAACGATAACGAGCAGCCGCTTGACGACTGAACATCTTGTGATTCTTTGAAAGGATGTTCGGGAATTCGATTTTTTGTAATGAATGATATCTGTTTCAAATTATCAAGAAGGCTCTAAACGTAAATGGTCCGTTCTAAAATTGAAATTTGATGACACAGCTTCTTTATACCTTCTTTATAGCTATTTATTTATTCCTTCCCGTTTATCGCTTGTGCATTTTGGCGTAGCGTTATTTGTAGACAAGGATGGTTATACATTTTCATAACCAGTGTTATTTGTAGACAAGCATGGTTATATATTTCTTATAACCATATCCGACCGTCATTATTTACTAGTATCTTCCACTCAACCCATGAATTTCCACTTCCGGGCGATAATTGAGATGGTTGGCGGACTGACTGGGCGCTTTAATGGCAATACTAACTTAAATTAATTCAATTTAAGAATTTATACAGTGCCCAAGATGCTTCTAAACTCCACTAAGTCACATACAACTAGTCTACAACTTTCCAGGATCCAGTTTTTAATCAAACATAAATCCCTATCTCCCACTGTACTGCAGCTACGGACATGGGTTTTCATGTATATTACATGATTCAATCAATCCAAAATTAGTATCAATACAATCCTGCTAATACTGATTTCCAGAAGAAACGTGGAAAGAGATGGACATATCAGGACAGGTGTACAGGAACGAAACGTCAACTTGGTTACATCTTAGTTCGACGCAAATGGCGGAATAGTGTGCTGAATGCGGAGCCCTACAGCTCGTTCTGTTCAGTTGGATCAGACCACCGAGTAGTCTCCATGAAAGTGAGGCTTAGTCTCAGAGCACCTAAGACCAACCCCCGAATAGTATATGACTGGAAGACTTTTGCAGCAGACTCTGAAATGCAAGAGAAGTACACTGTGGAAGTGCGAAACCGCTTTCAGATACTTGAGGACGAGGAGGATCCTAGTTCGAGATATCAGAGATTCATTGAGGCGAATATGGAAGCAACACGGACATGTGTACCCAGGAGAAAGCGGGTAAAGGCATCCTCAAGCTCTAAACATCCTGATATTGTGCAAGCTAGGGAAAAGATGGAGGAGGCAAGCCGGAAACTGGAAGAGACAGGCTCTGATGAGAACGGCGAGCAGTTGAAGGAAGCAAAGGAATTACTATTCAACACCTATGACAGATTGAAAGAGGAGAAAGCGATAGAGGCGTGTGACAGGATACAAGCCGCTCATGGAGATGGTAGATATAGCGAGGCATGGAAGGTTGTCAATGAGATGACAGAAAAGAAGAAGGCAAAGGAAGGACAAGTCGCTGGTGCAAGTCCAGAAGAGAGGGTAGCTACATGGTTTACCCATTTCAAGAACCTTCTCGGTACAGTACCCAGCGAAGAAAATTCCGAGGGGAACATTTCCCTTTGTACTCAAACCTTGACATCAATGACGGCCCATTTACCAGAGAAGAGTATGCCAAAGTCAAGTCATCTCTGAAATCAGGCAAAAGTGCTGGTCCTGATAACATCCCCCCAGAAGTGTACAAGAGTTGTGAACTAGACGACATCATCCTAAGTATATGTAACCTGGCATTGATGAAGAATGAAAAGCCAGTGCAATGGTCACTCTCAAACATTATACCAGTGCCGAAGTCTGGAAACCTTTCATGCACTGACAACTACCGGGGCATTAGTCTGACGTGTATCATAACGAAATTGTACAATCGTATGATATTGAACCGGATCAGAAGTGCTATTGACCCTAAACTGAGGTACAATCAAAATGGGTTTAGACCAAAGAGGACCACAGTAGCACAAATTCTAGCCCTCAGACGTATAATTGAAGAAGTGAAGCGAAACAACCTAACTGCTGTGCTAACATTTATAGATTTCAAGAAAGCATTCGACTCTATAAATCGCAGTAAGATGATGAAAATATTGAAGGCCTACGGTGTCCCCCCGAACCTGCTCAGGGCTATAAAGGAAATTTATACCAACACAAGAGCGAAGGTCATAACACCCGATGGGGAGACGGAAGAATTTGACATTTTTGCAGGTGTGTTACAAGGTGATACACTTGCTCCGTTCCTTTTTATCATTGTTTTAGATTATGCAATGAGGCAAGCTACAGGAGGAATGGAGACAAATCTTGGGTTTACGATAACACCAAAGAGATCCAGGAGAACACCAGCCGTAACTCTCACGGACCTGGACTTTGCAGACGACATCTGTCTACTCTGCAATCAAATTCACCAGACTCAGGAACTGCTTTCTCGGGTCGAAACAGAATGTGGCAAAGTGGGTCTTGGACTGAATGCAAAGAAGACAGAAGTTATGACCTATAACATCTTAGGTCATGAACCATTAAAGACAAACGCAGGAAACACACTAAAGGAGGTTGACCACTTCAAGTACCTGGGCTCATGGATGGATTCCACTGATGCAGATATTTTAAGAAGAAAAGCTCTAGCCTGGAGGGCGCTGAACAACATGACCAAGATATGGAAGTCCCATATGTCCCGACAGGTCAAGTTGAGCCTCTTCTTGGCAACGGTTGAATCCATACTCCTGTATGGATGTGAAACATGGACCATGACGAAAGCACTAGAAAAATCGTTAGATGGCTGCTACACACGAATGCTCAGTGCAGTACTTAATATCAGCTGGAGACAACACATGTCCAACGACGAGCTATACGGAGAGCTTCCCAGAGCGAGCAACAAAATAGCAGCCAGAAGGATCGAACTCGCTGGGCACTGCTATCGCCATCCAGAATTAGCCACAAGCAGGCTAATACTCTGGGAGCCAGGACACGGGCACCGGCAGCGTGGGAGGCAGAGGATGACCTACGTCGATGTCATGAGACGAGATGCCAACGCAGAAACATCTAGCGAGCTGGCTTCATGCATGAAAAACCGGGAAGCTGGAAGATCCGTGCTAGGGCCCGGCTGAGGCCGCCCTAGTAGTAGTAGTAGTAGTAATACAATCCTACCCGTGCCTTAAGCACATATACTCCTCTCTCAAGTCACATACAACCAGTGCACACCTTTCCAGCATCAAATATCTACTCAAACATAAATCCCTATCTCCCACTGTACTGCAGCTACGGACATGGGTTTTCATGTAGATTACATGATTCAATCAATCCAAAATTAGTATCAATACAATCCTACCCGTGCCCTGAGAACATATACACCGCTCTCAAGTTAGATAGACCTTGTGCCAAAAAATTCCTGGCTGTTTTAAGCGTGAAATTGAGCCAGTTTGGTAGTACATTGGTCAACTGCTATTATACACAGATTTCATTAATTGTAACATTAACAACCATACTTAATGGCAATAGTTACGATTATGCACCTGTCACAGGTTCCTCATCTAAACGATGGAAACATCGGAAGACATTTAGTATTGAAAATCTAGTGTAAGTGAAAGTACAAAATGGGAATTCCCCTTAGTCACGTGACTCATGAAGACACTGAAAGATGTTATGTGTTTTCCTGCATTTTGTGCTTTCTTAGTTTCTTGGCCTTAATGAAAAGCTGCATCAATGATTTATTGACAATAGTTTTTAATACCCTTTGATTGACGTATATATTCAATTGAATTTGAAAGCATCTATCGCCTCTCAGATGTCCAAAAACTGCACAATTGTAGCATCAACAATTTTGTTTATCCCCAACCGCAATAGGGAAGCAATAGTTTGTTACTCTATGGACATGGCGGTAAACAAGTCGATACATGAAGTGGGAATTCACAGGCAACCGGTGATTCCACGCGAAATGCTTGAATATTCTGAATTGATTTTACGCTAAAATCAAACCCAGTCTACTTATCAAGGGACCGGCTGCAATTCTTTTTCGATATGGCTCAGCGTAAGTTTATTTTCAACTTATCCAAATTTGAAAGTATTACCATTATGATGATTATCATAGACATAGTTATACTTATAGTATGATAGTAACTTAACTTCTTAAGTAAGTATCATAATCATTATTCATAGTAACCATTTATGATTTTGACATTCACATATTCACATTGAATGATTGATTAAACAATACACATTTATTTTATCACAATTTATGTGATAATCATAATGTAAATGTCATGATAAAATGTGTCAAAACTCTAACCAGCTAACCAACCACTGCTGACCTCGACTTGCACTAAATTACACCAGTTAATAGTCTTCTTAATTAATTGTGTTGAAACTGAAGTTTGGAGTGGCAGTCACCAGTGGGTCATCACTCATTGATGATTGAATGATTGATTAATAATGACTGAATGACAGTTCATTAGGATCTTCATTAATAAACTTTGTTATTATGTAATTGTGGCTGCTGACAACCTCCCAGTTCGCTGAAAGTGAACCCGAATGAAAGACTTAGCCTATCATAACTTAGGTGCCTCAGTGCCTTAAGTGCCTCATATTTCCTTCTTTGTTGCATCTTAATCTGCAGCTTTTAAACTATGTTATTTATATTTATTGGTAATTAACTAAGCGTTCTAATTGTCATAATTATTTATATCATTTATACCATGTCAGCCTTACCAACTTATTATGCATCTAGCCTATCTACATGTCTGATAGTGTACTTAGTTTTGGATGATCATAATCATGAAAATATGGCACTATACTCCAGTAAAGCCTTGTTCTATATCATATTTTTGCTTTGTCATAATATTTGTGAGACAAAAAGTAATTGCAGATCCTTCTGTACCATGATTGAATGCTTTTGCTTGTTTACAGTGTGGCAGCATCCGTACGTTAACGTCTTCAAACACTTCAACGTTCAATCCTGGAAGAAATGCAGCAAAGAAGGAGAAGTGACGACGGTCATGGTGCGGCACTCTTGCACTCACTCATCTCAGTCATTATCCGTTTGTCTTTTAGGATCGTCAGTTGAAATCAACAGTGCACAAAATTACAGGGTCGATTCCTGCCGGGAATTTCATTCAGCTTCCAAAGACCTCTTCTCAATCACTTGGCCTCACTGGTCGCTTCATGTACCTTCTCTTCCGTCCTCTGCCTGGCAAATACTTTGTGGTGCACATTGATGTTGCCACCCAAGATGGAATGGTTGTGCGTGTTTCCTTCTCGAACCTCTTCAAAGAGTTCAAATCAACTTCCACCTGGCTGCAATTTCCTTTCCTCTGCCACGCTGCCAAGGGAAGTGTCAGTGGTCAGGCTAGCATTGGAGGAAGAGGTCAGTAGGTCATGACCTGTTACCTGGTTTATACTAATCCAAGTGTTTAATAGAACATGCTGGCCCCGCTCCCCACTCTGCAGCATGGACGGTGCTGTGTCTGGACATGCAGCACATCCTCTCCCTCTATCTCAACAGGCGTTACTCCTACATCAAAAACATCAAGTTGTGCGCTAACATGTTGCTGAAAAACATCTTCACCAGTGACTCAGAGTATGACCCTGGTACGTGCGGAGATCTTTTTGCATACTGTGTTGATTTATCTGCTGTTAGGGTTAACTCTTGATCAGGTGAAGAAATCCGGAGGCTCACTTCATGGCTTGACTCCAATGCCACGCGAGATGTCGTTCACCTTGCAGAAGGGTCAGAAGTGGCACGACCATTATGACATAATCCGGTAGAAATCTCTCTTCCGAAATATATTTTTTGACATTTTTAATCTCTGAATAGATTTCCGGTTGAAGCCAACAAGAAACCATTTGATTCCATCCAGTTTTCAGATGTGAAGCCTTCTTCTAAACCTGGTAAGATTAAACAGTTTCATCTATATGAAAAACAAAATAAATAATAATTAATTAATACATTAATTCATTAATTAATAAAAATTTAAAATTCCAATCAGGACCGAAGCGTGTTGCAGCCAAAACAGTTATCAGCCAAGCCGTGACTGACAGGGTCAACTTAGTGCAAAGGGTTGCCGGGCCCAAGAGAGGGGTGAGCTTCATGAATGATTGATGATTGAATGATTGGTTGGTTGATGAAAGGCAAGGAAGGTTGTGACTGAGCTGCCTGCAGTTGGTGTTGATGAGAGTGGAGGAGCATTGGACATCACTCCAACAAACGACGGAGAGATCCACGTTTATGCGAACCCTTCTGAAAATATCACCGTTCACCAGAACAGGAACAATAAGGTGAGTCCATGGTTGCTATGCAGTGTTTACCATGGTTACCGGTTGTCAAGGTTATCACCAGTCGCACAAAGCCTCCTTCGATGGTGCTCCCTCAGAAGGACGAGGCGTCGTCATATCAGGTGAGATAACATCAAGGTCTAGTTTTTTTGCATAAAAGGTACATTTTGACAGAGTTTGAAACCAGATCCGATTCTGCGGCTGAAAAGGATCGTTGGTTTTGGAGGAACAAGTACAAAACATGTGAGCAGCCCATTTTTGCTTTCCTGCATTTCATGTTGGATTGTTTGTCAGGCTCTTTGGACCCAGAACGGAGCAACGGTCGTGTATCCAAGCCACGCGGTCGTGGTTGCTATGCAGGTCAGCAATGGACAACAGGAGTTTTTTATAGGCCACACCGATAAGATATCGTGCATTGCGATGAACGCCAAGTCCACTATTTTGGCATCAGGCCAAACTGGGCCTCAGAGCGTTGTGCGTGTGTGGCGCATGCAGAGCAGAGAGTGCTTGGCCGTCTTCAAAACGCACGCTCACTCACTGCATCAGTTGAGGTGGAATTTTTATTGTCATTCATTATAATCATAATTAATTCGGTTGATTTCAGTATGTCGCATAGTGGTGGTGTGTTATGTGGCGTTGGTAAAGACAGCCATAGCAAGAACGTTTGTACTTTTTACTCTTTTTACTCTGATATTTAATTCTGAATTGTAGATGGTGGTTACTTGGAACATTGATCGTGTGACGAAAGGTGGTCAGGTTTCCGTGATGGCAAAAGCGCACACGGATGTCGACATCTGCCGCATTCGCATTGCCGCTTTTGATGACACGAGAATGGTGTCGTGCGGGCGTGACAACGTGCGACTGTGGAGGGTGAAGGACGGCTCCCTGCGTTCAGCCCCCGTAAACTTGGGGGAACATCACTGCATGGAATTTACTGATTGCTGCTTCGAAGCAGGTTATGACCCCGCCAGGGACCCCCTGGATAAGCTGGTCTACGCCTGCAGCAAACTAGGTCACATCTTAGAGATTGACAGCCGAAAGGTGAACGTGCTCCATGTCAGACGTCTGCTTCCTTCCGAGCCAAAGAGTCGCAAAGACAAAATTGCGTTCAGTTCTGGCTCCGGAATTGCCATCAACTGCATGAGTATCAACGAGGCCTTTTGCGCCACTGGTTCTGAAGACGGCTTCCTGCGTCTGTGGCCTTTAGACTTCAAGCACGTTTACTTGGAGGCAGAGCATGAGGGAGCCGTCACTGCTGTTGACCTTTCCAGCGAAGGAACCAAGATCCTTGCTGGAACCTGCACTGTAAGCTATTGTTATTACACAAATTTAAGAGGAGATAATTGGTGCTCGTTTTTTAGGGAAATTTGGGAATCCTGGACGTTTCAACTCGCGGTTACACCACCATCATGCGCTCTCACACGTCACGCATTTCTTCGTTTTCTATCGACACCATGAGACGTCACGTTGCGACCGTGGCAGAAGACCACACGATCCGTGTGTGGGATCTGGACACCATGCAACAGGTTGATTGCTTTGGCTCTTTTCTCACCTCATTTGTTCGTTTAGCTGTTTGACTTCAGCGCCCCCAAAGAGTGCCCCTGTGCCATCGCCTATCACCCCCACCAACAAGTCTTTGCTTGCGGATTTGAAACGGGAGCTGTACGAATATTCAACGTTGCCAACACCAGCATGCTAGCGGAGCACAAGTGAGACTATGGCATCATTGCTATCACTTTCACACAACATTACACAGGCAACATCGTGGGAAAGTCGTCGGTCTAGTTTTCGCTCCCCGAGGGGATTATCTATACAGCGCTGGTTCCCTTGGTTCACTGGCCATCTACGACTGCTCAGGAGACACTTATCGCTTGGTGCGTCTCCTTGGCAACACCCTCGCGAAGGGAGAGAGCCACGCCCCCCACGCCCTCGCCATCAGTCCTGATGGCACACGTGTGGCGTTCATTGGTCCCACAGACTTCACCATCAGCATCGTGGAAGCCAGATCTCTTGATGAGGTATAAATTATAACCTCATTTATAATCTCTAATATTTGACCTCGTTTGACCTAACAGGTGATGAGAATCGATATCACCAACCTTCAGCCAGCTGACAGCAACCGCTCGTGCATTGACACGGCATGCCAGGTGGCGTACGCACCCTCTCAGGTCAAGCAACTCCTTGTCACCACTTCTTCCAACAAACTCCTCAAATTTGACGCCCGCACTGGCAAGATCTTAGCAGAGGTCAGCATCTCTAATTTCTCACATAACCTTGTCAACGCTCCACTTTTTCAGATCGAGCATATTCATCGCAACGGTTGTTCTGCTCTGGATGTTTCTCAAGACGGCAGACACCTCGTGACAGCCGGGGACAAGGTCATCAAAGTCTGGGATTACCACATGAAACTGGATCTCAACTTTCAGGTTTGTTCCCAAAGTGGTTACTATGGTTACAATACAAGGGGCTACAATTCAGGTTTTCATTGGTCACGCTGAAACCATCAGTCGCGTTGCATTCACGCCTGATAACTCGAGTTTTGTGAGCGTGGGGGAAGCCATGTTGGTTTGGGATTTCCTTGCCTGCCACCAGGAGGCGCCTGAGGCAGGAGGCAGAAATCTGCAGAAGAACTACTTCACCGGAGAAAGTGAGTTCCTTTGGAATCATTTAGAGATTCAATTAAATATGCCTTGCTTCAGTGGAGGAACCTATGCCTTACAAGAGCCCCACACGGAGGAGTTTGTCCTCCTGTGCCTCCGTCTCCTCTGAGCTTCCCAGAAAGCGGCCTCCCCCCAGACCCACTGCCTCTTTTCCAAGGGGCCTCAGTGCTAATAATGGTGATAACAAGGATTAATATAATTACCAGTGTTATTTAGTGCAAACGCAGGTTTCAATAATGTTGTGTCAGAAGCTTCTGATGAATCAGATGAAGTGGTCATTCAAGCAGATGACCACTTGGACTCCAGGCTCAGTGGGCATGAGGCTCCATCAGTGGTCAGTCCTGACCACCTGTGATTCATGTTCATCTTTTAATCAACAGGAGGTCGACAACAACAGAACAACTCTTTCAACTTCTTTGTTGTCCAATAAGGAAGCTGAGATTCCTTCGGTCCAACAGCATTTTAGACCACGGGTCAAGCAACATGATTTAGCACAGGTATTCGGTCAACAAAAGCACATTATGAGGGATTACTTGTTTGATGTTCTCAGAGGAGATACACGGCTCCCCCGAATCAAGCGGGACTGAAACTGAAGTCTGTTTTAGGGTACAATGGAAATGGGCGTGGCAACATGGTGTGGAACGCTGACACAGGTAACGACCATTGATGCCGTTCCGCTCACCTCATTCCTTCATTCAGGAACGTTCGCTTACACGAGTGGCTGCACAATTGTGGTGGAAGACCTCAACTCTGGCAGTCAGGATTTGCTACAAGGTGCGATAATATTAATTTAATTATATCAATAATCAATACGTTTAATCAGGGCATAATGAGGAGATTTCAACCCTCGCCTTACAGCATGATTGTCAGGTAGGCGTTTATTCATCTGTTATTAGAGTTTTAATTATATTTTCCTTTGAAGATTCTTGCTTCTGCTAGTGGACCCTCAGGGCTGTCTAGTAGTCAGATCTGTATTTGGGATTTATCCTCTATGACGTGTAAGAAGGTCCTCAGTCACCATGACAACCAGATTGTCAGTTTGGCTTTCTCACGTGACGACCGCTTCCTGGTGTCAGTGGGTGACTACCGTGACTGCAGCATAGTCGTGTGGAGCACTCAGTCGCTCTCCCTCCTCACCTCCACCCGCACCCCCTCCCCCATCCATGTTCTGGCCTGGGACCCCTCTTCCGTGAATGAGTTTGCATCTGTTGGCAGCGATATCCGATTCTGGTTGTTGGATGAAACCAGCCAACAGGTTTCACTGAATGTTCACGAAGCCAGTTTACCTGAAGACTTAGTGGAGCCGCACACGATGGTAAGCTGAAAGTCAAAGTGTTGGTTCACGCACTGATCATTTGACTAGGGAGCCCAGCAGATGGTGTTCACATGTCTGGAGTATGCGGACGACAGCACGCTGTACATTGCCACCAATAACGGCAAGGTGACCGCTTGGGACACCCGGCACAACACCTGCTTCATGCACTGGGAGGCAGACGCCGTGGAAATAGGTCAGTTGACTCTGACCATTCATCAGATCACTCATCCTTTCTTGCAGATGTGCTCATCAGTCGTCAGGGGCGGTTAGTGACTGGCAGCTGTAGCGGTTCCTTGCGGTTGTGGTCAGTAGCAGGGATTCCGGACATGAGAGAACAGGGGACGTTGTCCAAGGGCTTGACCATCGAGGATGACATGGTGCTGGGAGGAGCTTTGGTGTCGGCTGCCTTTGATGAAACCATGGACATGGTACGAGCTTCTAACATGATGACGGTAGTCTCAACGGGCGTTTTGCAGGGTATTGTGGGAACTGCCTGTGGCACTCTGTGGTACATCAACTGGACGGAACGCAACAGCCTCCGCTTGGTCTCGGGTCATAATGCAAAGGTTCACGACCTATCTTATTTGTCCATTTACTCATGTCCATTTCACAGATCAGTGGAATGTGCATGTGCGATGACCTCTTTCTGGCCACCAGTGACCTCAGTGGTTCCCTGCGCATCTGGTCGGTGGCCGACCGAGAACAAACTGTCCAATTTCAAGTGAAAGACCAGGTCTGCCCTTGCCTCTTTCCCTTTGCTCCTTCAACTTCTCTCTTCCCCAGTCGTGCCTCTGCCTTGCCTTCTCTCCCGTCAAACCCATTGCACCAAGATTAAACTCTTCCGTCACTTCATCAGCTGGTTCCACAGTCGTCTGCCATTCACAGCCAAAGACTTCAGAGCAGCTCATTCTTCCAAACATCGTGGCTGGTTACAGCGATGGCACAGTGCGCATGTTTGATTTGAACGCTGTGGAGATGGTTTTGAAAATGCACCCGCATGCCACGGCCACCACTGCCATCAGCTTCTCGTCTGATGGTATTTCTTCCTAATTGATCTAATTAATTAATTATTCTCGATTATCTCCCAGGGCGGATGATTATCTCTGGAGGGAGTGATGGACTGATAGCCATCAGCAGCCCGACCACAGGCATCACGGTCAGAGTGATCACTGACCACAAGGGAGCCCCAATCTGCTCTCTGGATGTCACCACACTACAGGTGAGTGACCTTACCCTCATTGCACTTAATGACACCTGTGTTTTACCTCAGGAGCAGGACTTTGGCATCACGTCCCCTCAGTTGTGGCTGGCGTCCAGTGCTGACCGCAGAGTGAGTGTGTGGTCAGCCGACTGGTCAAAAGACTTCTGTGAACTGGTCGACTGGCTCACCTTCCCTGCTCCGGCTTTCACACCAGAAGGAACGGTCTTGCGAAAAGGAGAACAGGTATGAAAACATTGTGAGAAAACTCGCTTGTTAACCTTGCCCTTTTCGCACAGGGTTACTACGATCAAGTTCCACCCAGTTTGGCAAAGTTCTCACGAGAGGAGCCGGACATAGTGGTCTACACAGGATACGGGATGCAACGCAACATTCAGTTCTACAGTTTGGCTCAGCGTAAAGTCCTGCGCACCATCACACTAACCCACTGGGCGTCCAGTCTTGACCTCTGCCTTAGCACTCCTCTCATCGGCGTGGGAATTAAAGGTCAGACACAGAAAGAATTCCCTTTCAATCAACTTGTTTGGTTATTTCCAGAGCGCCTTGTGAAGTTGTTTGACTATTACGAGGGAAGTTTCCAGGACTTCGTTGGTCACGAACATTCTGTTGGCCTCATGAAGTTCTCTCCCGATGGAAAAACCCTCTTCAGTGCTTCTGAAACCGAACTCTTCCAGTGGCAAATTTTGGTCTAAATCTCACTCATTCTCATATTTATTCTCTGTGATCTCATTCTGCATGCTTGAATGTTTTTTAACTGTTTTATTTCTTCTCTATATTTCCCAATAAATTTATTGTGTATTTTTTAATCATTCAAGCAGGAGTTATTCTCAATGAAAAATTTCTCTGTTATATTACTTTTTACTGAGAATCTAAGAATAATTTTTCCAGAATTCAAGATACAAGGAGAATTTACTAGGATCAATAACAGTCGATCATAAACTGATCGGCGTCCGGATCAATCGCTGAAGGGTTCAAAGACGTCATCAGATCGGTCAACAAGGAAGATGGATTTTCATCATATTCATCGATACTTCTGGACGCTTCCCTCAGACGCTTCTCCACATCTAGAGACGCGAGTGCTTTGCTGAACTCATCCAGTTTCCAATCCTTCTCTGGCTTCTTCTCCATCTCCACAAGCGCTGATGAAGAACATGTGATGTAATCGGAGTAAATATCCACTGTGATGGAACAAGCGAGTTTCTGAACACTTCGGTCACAATCCAAGATTCCGTCAATTAGCAATGATCCAGCGATCTGAGTGAAATGTTCGATCGCGTCATCACGCTCTAGAGACTTCCAGTATTTGTTCCAGAATTCCAGAACTGATAACTTCACTTGCCAGTCAAAGTCATCAATTGCTATCTTCATAATAGGGATGGTGTGAGCTGCAGCGCTGTTATCGATGAAGTGAATCTCGGAGATGAATTCAACTGCTGCCCTTCTAGGAAATGCTTCGGAATCTGTTTTAATAACGTTGATGATTTGGTCAACGATATTGCACTGTGGAAGCAAGGATTATTATCCCTGTGTATAAAACATCTGTAAACCAACTTTTGAATTCTTGAAATGGATCCACAAATCATTCCATTTAATGGCAGCAGTAAGCGTTTTGATAGCGGATGCCCTCACATACCTCTCGCCATCACTCAGGCATTGCTTAGCTTGCATGAGTAGATTATTGGCAGTCAGCCAATCTAACATGTCTTTGTCACCTGAGTTGAAATATAGAAACATTTTGTGATAAAAAGTGACTTTTTTTTGGAAACCTTTCAACTGAGTCAAAATGCAGCAAAGGAATTCCACTGAAGTGTCTCTGATTTCCCACTCGAGATCACAAAGTTTTCGCTGCACAATGTCGGATAAAACTTCACCAAAAATCGCTCCACTGAGTGAGTCACAGGAGATCTCCACGACTAAGATATCAGCTGCGTTTCTCACTGCGAGAGTGCTAAGTATGCAATGAAAGACCTCGGTTAAAACCTGGAAAATGATTCGTAATAAAAGGAACATCTTGCAAGTCAACTGACTCTTTGATGGCAGCCAACTTCTTTGATGAGGTTTAAACAGACGGAGAGAAGATTGCAGACAGGTAATGTCACACCTGTGGTTCAATGAAGGGTTAAATTATTCAATATGGGGAGTAAACTAACCTTGAGAATTTGTCATGAAATCTGATAAAACTTGTAGAATACGGCAAGAAACCAACGGATTGCTTCCTGTTGTAAGTAATTCCGTCAGGAGAACAAAATCATCCTCCGTTGGATTCTGAAGAAAATTGATGAAATCAAAGAGACAATTTGCAAGAATCTTTTACAAGAGATTTGTGCAGATCGAGGCAGTGTACGATGATCTGATCAGCTTTGCGTTTGTGTTTCTTCATAAATGATTTCAGCCAATCACAGGAGGATATGGAATTACGGGTTGAAAGCATGAAAGGCATTGAAATGAGTTCTCTTGCATTGTTCATCTCATCCTTTGAAATCACACTGGAAGCAATGATAATTTGCTAAAATCAAAATCAAAAATCACAAACTTACCTTTTGAAAATGATAAGAGATGGCAAAGGGACGTGGTCTTCCTCAAATAAGTTACGCGCTAAATTGAACAATTCTTTGTCGTCCCTGTAGAGTATGATACGAGATGTGATAATAATCAATAGTTGATTGATTACCTCCAGAATGGCAGAGCAAGGGATGATGCCAAGGCTTGCACAGAGACTGTATCACTTGTGAGAGCAACAGATTTCAAAGTCATCAGCAACTTCTGACGTACGTTATTGACAGAAAGGAATTCATTTAACACATCAAATGAACCAACAGCAAGTTTATTCAGTGTTTCAAGAACTTCTCTAACTCTCAAGATATTGCATTTGTAGCTGGTAGAGATCGGGGACAGAGAGAAGATTTGCTCCGTCAGTTTCAAAATTGGATCTTGATGTTTTGTCATAATAAGCAGTTGCCATAGCAACTTGGCGGTGAGCACAACAGCCTCTTTGCCAACAAAAATGCTTGAGTCATCGTAGCACTTCATTAAAGTGACAAGAAAATCTGAAGAATTTGAGAGTAATATCCAATAAATGTGATTTATAAGGCACTCACCTTCAGACAAAACCATTTCAAGGCCCTCATCTTGTTTTCCTTTCAATATTTTGCCGAGACTTTGAATCCATGCATAGCGAACAGAAGGCTTCTCCCAAGATGGCGTTAGAAACGGTTTGCGCAACAATGCTTCCAAACATGATTTCAGATTTGGGATCAGATCAGAAGCAACCGTTATGAAGACATGCGAGAGAACATGCATCTGGAAGGTCAGCAATTCTTCACTCGGATCACATTTGAGTTGATAGTCAACTTTTGAAAGAAATTTGGTTTCTTCAATAAACATCAAACAAGATGCTGAAAGAAAAAATATTTATAAAAACAAGATGAAAAAATGAGCAGCACTTTTCTGATATCTATTAGTTATAATTGTGATCTGGCATATCACCTCCTGTGATGCAATATTACCTGGCAATTTGAATTTCGAAATACTTACACTCATCAGAAATCATATTGCAGAGGAGAGAGATGAATTTGGGAGCTTGGGTGTCATCGCTGGGAAACCTGTTGTCAAGGAAGCTCTCGGTGATGGCGCAGACCCCCCGCAAGTGGGTTTTCAAGTTCAAAACTTTTGAGTCCATTGTGGCAGACAACTTGTGTGAATGTTCAAAATCATTCGTTCTGGGCACTTTAAAGGGAAAACGTTGGATTAGAGGACATGCAGTACGGGGCTTAAGTATGTGATAATTACCTGAAAACTGATACCTGACAATATTTTTCATATTTTCATGGGGGCCGCCATCAGTTCCTTATCGACAAAATGTGTCCGAGAAATAAGCTATTAAACATTGCACGTACAAGGGAAACAAGGCCAGGTAAATGAAGTCATAACGTTCCCAGCCTTATATTGAGTTCTTACAAGTTTAATTTTGATTCATTTATTCAGAGGTGTTAATGAGCCTTACATGTAAAATTGAACAATGTTACAATCATGAGATTCACGCTGTGTGCATTGTGAATGTTTTTATGCTGAATGTAATGTTCACAGCAGCGGAAATTCTAACCATTTGTATTACATGTACTGACTCAATTCACTACCTTCATTACATGATTGCATTTCATATTTCATAGTATAATCATAAAACCACGCATCATCACTGAATAGTGAACACAGTAATCATTGAACTTTTGAGGAGTCAACCTTGAGCAGATTTTTACACTGATATGCTATAGGCCAGTTAAGTAATATAGACTTTGATGCTACTTCGACCCGGACAAAAATTGCAACAGAATTTATTTTTAGTGGAATACATGCGTAATGACCTCCTTATTAACATACTCAATATCGAACAAAATTCCTTCCGTGGAACAGACAGTAAAACCTTGATGTGTCGAACATCCGTCCCTCGAATGTCTTTTTGTGTCAAAGTTTTTTGAAGTCCCGACGATTTTCCAATACTTTACTACTAGCATTAACATCCGTCCATCGAATGTCTCATTCTCTAAATTATCCCTTTGTCGAAGTGTTTTCTGTGTCTCCGAGACCTATTTGAAGACCATCTTTGATATCACTTCAGACACACTTTTTCGACTCGTGATTGGTCAGTCCAATCAGAATTGTCAATACGCCTGCGCACTGCTAATAATGTAATGTACGTCTTGACACATTTAAATGATAACGAGGAACTTTAAAGGGATGGACAGTTCTGGGGTTAAATACCCTATTTTGATTATAAAAGAAAATGTTATTAAAAAAAAGAGGCAGACGATTATTTACAAGTTTAAACATAAAGAGAATTACCTTTTCGGTGTAAATATCATTAAATTTAGCTATCTTGAGTTCAGTAAATATAGGGTTAGAATGAGCTCTGTAATGCGATAACATAATTATTCTTACAATTTTCTTTTGTAATGAAAACAAAGGTTTAATGTATACATCCGCAGCTGCTTCCCATACCTCAATGCCATAAGTCAGGTTTGGGAACACGAGCGAGTAATAAAGAGTAATAAGAACCCTCCTGGGAAAAATTTGGTTGAGTTTGAAAATATTCCAATCGTGCGAGAAATTTTGTTTCTCACACGTTGAATATGAAAATTCCATCTGAGTTTCTCATCCAAAACCACACCCAGGAAGACGGCAGACTCCACTCTCTTGATCGGGACATCCTCAATTGAAAGCGTGATATCACTGCTCAATTTTCTACGCGTACTGAATGCAATGAAATTAGTTTTAGAAGTAAGTATTCAACATCAGTCTGTAGGCTCTGAACCACAGACTTGGTTTCTTGAGTTCATGATTCATATTACTGGCTGCAACATGTTCATCTGAATTAGAAATGAACACGTTTGTGTCGTCAGCAAAAAGCACAAAGTTTAAAATAGGTGACACATTCGTGACGTCGTTAATATATAATAAAAATAGTAGAGGACCCAAAACAGATCCCTGAGGAACTCCACACGTAACTAATTTATATTCCGACAATGTACCATTGTACAAAACCCTTTGATACCTTCCACTCAGGTAGCTTGTAATTAAATCAAGTGGAGCACCATGTATTCCATATTTGTTCAATTTACGGAGTAAAATGTTATGTTGTACAGTATCAAATGCCTTCTGGAAATCCAGCAACACACCCAGAGCGACATGTCCTTCCTCTAACACTTCAACTATCTTGTGAACAGCAGAGTTCAATGCCATGGAAGTATTTTTTCTCGATTGGAATCCAAATTGATGCGGGGGAAGAATGCTGTTATCCTCAACAAACTTCATAATACATTTGTGAATCAGTTTTGGTTAAACACTTTTGAAAAAAAGGGCAGTAGTGAAATTGGTCTATAGTTTCCCAACTCCATTGGAGAGCCTTTCTTGTACAACAGAACAACTTGGGCAAATTTAAGATCATCAGAAAAAGTTCCATGAATAAATGATAAGTTAACGATGTGGAGAAAGGGTTCAACAAGACAATCACAAGCCGCCTTAACAGGATCTGCACATATGCCATCCCAGCCAGGACTTTTATTCTTCAATTGAAGAATAGTATTACCTAACTCAACAGCATCAATGGGTTGAAGAAACATACTGTTCCGAACTGCCCCACTGAATAAATGTGCACGGGTCAGTATCATCAGGTGGAATTTGAGAAGAAATGTTAAGGCCTACATTAACAAAAAAAGTCATTGAAGGCATGGCAAATAACATTTTCATCAGAAGTAGGAGTACCGTTGATGTTGAATTTATCAGACGCAGAGCTGGTTGATTTACTTCTCACTAATTCTCTGATAATACTCCACGACCTTTTTTAATCTTTTTTGAATCGCTCAAACAACTCGTGGTAGTATTCCTTCTCTTTGCTTCTCATTAAACGCATTACATCATTCTTCATGGTACGATACGTCTCTTTGTTAAAAACCGTTGGATTACGTTTACATTTCTTAAACCATTTGTTCTTTTGTTTTATCATTTCTCGCAAATCTCGAATCAACCATGGCAACCTCTCTTTGTATTTACTTCTACTTGTTGTCAAAGGAAATGAGTGTGAGTAAATGTCGCTGAATTTCTTATTGAAAAAAGTGTACGATGCCTCACAGTCGTCTGCCTGTATCACATCACTCCAGTCGACATTTGACAAACGTTCTTTAAATGAAGAAATATTATGAAGACTGTAATTTCGTTTCAATACCACCTTCGACGAGTCGGTAGGAACCACAGACCTCAAATTACAAAACACTGGATAATGATCACTTATGTCAGTGACTAAAATACCCTGTACAGTATTTGTGCAAGTGAAATCATTAAAGAATATGTTGTCCAGTAATGTGACTGAGTCCCCACATATTCTCGTTGGGCGATTAATAAGCGGAAGAAAAGACTGACAATACAGTGATTCAAGAAAGTCGTGGGTGAGTGCATGTGTATCAGTAGAGAGCAGATCATAGTTAAAATCGCCCATGAGCATGCAATTAGCTCCAGCAGACCGAATTGTTTGCAGAATATTAACCAAGTGGTTGTTAAAAGCATCATGGTTATATCGAGGTGGTCGATATACAACTCTAATGAACAAAGCTTTCTTATAATTTAGTAAGCTACCCATAGGAAGCTCAATAAATATACTCTCAAAAGAATCTTGACAGACTGAGAGCTCAGGGTGTTCTAGAATTCTTAAATTGTCCCGGATAAAGATCGAGACGCCACCACCACGCGTTTTCCTGAGATTATAAACATGTTTATAACCAGGAAGCCTCACGGCATCAATAGTTCCCTCGGAAAACCAAGTCTCACTCAGACCAATTCATAAAAAATTCGTTGATAAACACTTCAAGTATGACATAAGCGAAGTAAGGTTTCTCGGGGCACTACGAATGTTGTGGTGAAGTACAAAAAAATTATCAGAGCTCGAAAAAGAACTGAATTTATCATAAAAAGTAGATTCATCATAGTATGGACTACCATGGCCTTTTAAAAAATCACTAAAGTATTGATCATCCGCATCAAAGTCCGTTATATAACGCTCAACTCTCTCATCATGATTATTAATTTAAAGGGATGGGGAACTGAATTTTAAGTGATGTTCTATTGACTCATAGCACCAATTGATAGCATTCCTTGCCAAAAACACAATGCCTGGATGCAAGCGTAAGGAAATAATCCATTCCGAATATCGGGGTTAGCATTGCGCCTATGGGAGAATGGCTTCCATTACAAAGTATAGGAGGCAATCGTCTGCTGATGGCTTGCCGTGATTGATCCCGTTCCCCTCGTGAAGCTATCGATTTCAGCCAATCAGAGCAGATCATCTTCGCCATAAAAGGACATCTCTGTTGTTTACGAAACAAAAGCGCATGCGTGGTGCACTCTGGCCGACCTTTTTACTGTTTCAGGATGAGAAACATGGTAGGTGTCCTAGAAAATCGCTTGTTAAAATACGAAAAATAGCGAAAAATATATTTTTTTTCGCGCCTGACTGGTGGCAAAATGATTATTCTATCTATTTCCCCCAAAAAAACAAAAAACATATCCAGGGGTTTAGTCGCAGGACACGCTGATATGACGAGGCCCATTGTAAAAGATGGGGAACTTGGTGTTTCATCACAGCTCCTGACGTCACGCCTAGTTAGCAATATATCTCCCACGAAATCGTTAGGGATGATATTCCTTGTGTGGGCCAGGCATAGGAATCATTTTTGATGCATCAAATAACGACTCAAAGTCCATTTTTAACCAGTTCTCCCTCTCTTTAAGAAGTGATCTCCGACGACTGTATAAACAGCTGTTAAACACATTCAGCACGCGAAGAAATTCAATTTCATTTTCAATCTGGTTCAAAGGAAAAATCAGCCCACAAGAAGAGCAAGTGAAATAAACATGATAGCATTCCGCACACGTAGTCAAGCGAAGATAACAAAAGGTGTGGCAGTGACGACGACATATTGAGCATTGAGGCATGGGGGTGATGGGGTTACACGGTAAATCACAATAAAAACAAGTTTCATCCATTAAATAGGTCATTAAACATCTTTAAACACTTAGGCTGGTACTTCCAACAAAGCAAAATATTCAAGTTTCCAGATTTCAAAATATGTTCTAATGAAAAATGAGATTTGTTCAATTTGAAAAAAAAAGAAAAAAGAAAGAGAAATAAACTTAAAAAGAAAACAACATAATGTGAAGGAGATAGAGTGAGTGAGTGAGTGAGTGATGGGGTTTTACGGCTCCACCCAACCCGTTTGGGGGATACGGGCGCCAGAACAGAAGGCCCGGGACCGGGGTTTCCCCCTACTCTTATCGATAAATCCCAAGGGTTCTTTATCCTGCATACCACCATAGACAGTAGTACACAGCGCCCGGCCTTGTTACGCAGTTGGGCAGCACTGCAGAGGAGATAGAGAGGTTTGGGTTAAGGAATATACTTAAAGAACGTAATCATACAGTCATACAACGTTCAGGTTAGTGACATCAGGTCCATTTGTTCATTAGCATTAATCATCTTTGTTATTTCCGTCATCATAAATACTAGTACAAACAATACTAGTACAAAACTCACTCATTCAATGGTGATGCTTGCAACATTATTTCTTCAATGGAACGGAATGGGTGTACAGTAAAAGCTCGTTACAACGACATGTTTGGTTTCAGGCAAATCGGTCGTTGTAACGAAATTGTCAGTGTAATGAATTTGGCTCATAACGCACCGACCGACCGTCATGATGGTGACGTTATGATTGTCACTCCATAATGCCTATTGGTTTACTGTATGTAGTGTTACCTAGCACACATACTGTGTTGTAACAAGGAAGAAAAATTTTATGGATTTGAAGGATAGTTTAGGCCTTATACATATTTATTTCTTGAAGAAATCAAACAGTGTTTTCTGCTTCTTAACATTAGTGCGTTTATATTCAATATTTTTTAATAATGACAAAATAGGAGTTAGATGTTTTTCAAAGTCTCTGTTCTCTTCACAATTTCTAATTATGCTCTGTCGCCGGAGTTCATTGAATATTCATAGAGTATTTTTCCGATCACCGGCAACGATCAAAGGACTTTTATCTTTTGTAATCAAAACAAACAATAACGATTTGAAAGCCCGACAAAGGCGACCGCTACCTATCGGTTGCTTTAATTGAGCTCGAGATGTGCATTTCACTCTCTGTGTTCAGCGTCGGCATTCACAGCTTTAATCCTTTCATCTGAGCTGTTTACCAACAAACCATTTAATTGAATCTTTGATATTTTTACAAAGACTTAAGCAAACATTGCAGCAATTAATAACCTGCCGACAACATCAGAACTTTAATTCATGTGAGTCGTGCGTCGTGGGTCAGTGAACATCGGAGACAGTCGCGTGTCATTGAACATGAGCGACCTCAAGGCGACTGCCTGTCGTTGTAATGAGCTAGATTTCAATGTTAAAAGCACATTTGTTTGGCGTTTTGCCTGTCAGTGTCGGAACAGTGAATTTTGTCAGTGTATCGGGCTTTTAACATTGTGGCAGATCGGTTTCGACCAAAAAGCTGTCGTTAAGTGAATTTGTCAGTGTAATGAGTGTCGTTGTAACGAGCTTTTACTGTATAACATTATTCATAGTTTTCAGTAAAAGCTTTCCGTCTGAGGACCATGCATCACGGATGCGGCCTTCTTTCTTCAGTTTCCTGGCCTTCTACAAGAGTTTCGATTGTCTTTTTGTCAGATCCTCGTTTAAGAATAGTCTTGCATCAGATTGATCCTCAGACCACAGCTGATTCTTTTGAGTGAAAATCCGCTTCCGTGACCCGTAAGTAGCGAACTTGATGAGCAATGATCGATGTTTGCCTCCTCCCTTTGCCTTTGGACCAACTCGATGTGTCCGATCGAGCTCAGAAGCCACAAGTGGCGGGTCCAACTTCATCCGAGTGTTAAGAGTTGTCAGCACCACGTCTGCGGGATCTTCATTAAGCAACTCAGCGACGCCAGAAAGACGAAGGGAATTACGTCTTGAGTACTGCTCATGATCGTCCATTGCACTCTCAAGAGAAGCAACACGATGTTCCAGGGAGGAAATTCTTTCATCTTTCTGTTTGATAACCTCTGTTAAGTCCGAAATTTTAGTTTTGAAATCGGCGATTTCTGTAGTGACCAGACAGTTGATATCACGTCAAAGTGATTCCATCTTCTCGAAGATAGGAGCAATCTCTGTTGAGATAGCCCTTGTGGCCACACTCATCATCTCTTGCACGACGTTTTCACTTTTCATAGAAGCCAGGAGAGCACGACTGAAATCCCTGGGCTCCATCTCGCACAGTGATTTGATAAGCGCCTAGACCACATACACAAATTCACAGCAATGGCGCGCGTTCAAGCGTGACTTGCAGATTTCAGCGTGCGGGCAATATTGAAGAATTTACACAAATACAAACGTCAATGACACAAAATAAAGCTATGAGTACATTCCCAGTACCTTTACGCAGCTCCTACATCAAACACATGAGGTAATTATTCCTATAATGCGAAAGAAATCCACAAAATGAAAGATCCGAAATCGCATATGTCATGTTCAAAGGGCTGCTGCAGGAATATTTGTATTTATAAGTACTGACAGCATTCGAGTACATCACTAATTCATGTGTGCTGTTGTTTGCGTGTTCCATGATTCCTTTGTTAGGATCCTTGTCGTTACATTTTTGAGTGACAGAACCATTGAATTTCAAATTTAGCTGGTTTAATAACATATCATGGCATCGACATTGACTTCATCCTCATCAGGTTTTAGCTTTGTTTTTGTTTTGTTTTTTCATTATTATTATTTATTTATTTTTCATGTATATTTTATATTTTTATAATCGTTCTTGTTACCTTGGTATTACCTAGCCATGATATGTTCACCGCATACATTTATGATATCACATAGCCATGATCCATTTGTTTGATAAAATATTTTCCTCTACCTCATAAATCACTATTTTCACAATATATACGTCATACTACATATCATTAGTACTACAGTTGTAATTTTCAACTGGGTACATACATTCAGACTGTTGGGAATAAAATGTGTTTCACTATATGTCCTTTTATCTCATATTCATTTATGGTCATAAAATTATTTCACTTAACGCCAACCTTTTAGTTCAAATACTTGTTATAAATAATGCCAAGTGCATGGCCGTGCTTTAATTGCCGTGAACGTAATGTGGTATCGCGTTATGATTCGGGGGGCAAGGTGAAATGATTTTTGTCGATAAGGCACGTGATGGTTACTGCTTCCGGTAAGGATTGGCAAAGCAGCAGTCTTCTTCTTCTAGGATTTTCAATCGACCAAAATGAAGGCGGTCGGCAGGCCCACGATGTCTGCGATCCGGGTAATACATTTTTAAATGGATGAACTAAATGTTTCCAGTGAATAATATTTTTTGCGAGGCGTACTGCTGCCCCGAAAAGCATCTGCAGCGTCGTCCTTGGATGACCGTGTTCGTGACCCGCGCTATGCAATTGAACGGAGCCTCTGTTGACTTTCATAGCTGGCCTTCAAATTCACGTTATCATTAATTAATCGCAACGGAATCGATTTTAACTTGGTTTGGGTAATTTATCTGGGTTAAAGCCGCCTTCTTGTGTTGGCACTTCTGTGTCTTCGTGCACAGTGACCAATTCAGTGAGTGACAGTTGATCAATGAATTATGAAAGGTCTCAGCCTCACTCTGACAGTCTGTGAGTGTGAATGATTATTGTGATTATCATAGCACAGATAAATCGGGCGAGGTACGCAGACCTGTGTTGAAAAATAAGTACTAAAGGAGATAGTCAACAATGCGTGGTTACGTCACCGTTGCATGATGACTGAAGAGATTCAAGGGCATATAATTGTGTTTATTTAAAACAAATCAGAATTGGCGCATTGTTGACATCATGGGGGTGTTATATTTTATCTATCCTTGTAATTGACATCGCTCAGCTTCAGTGAGCAGCGTTTGTGGAATGGCTGTGTGCTACGCTCACTGTGCGCTTGAAACGGACACTTCAATTTTACACTACGGTAGTGTAAAATTGAAGTGTCCTATAACTAAACCAGAGCACTGCGCCTGCTTAGTGCGAAGTAAACATACAGGCATGCGCATATAATTTTCCCGCCCTAAGCAGCTCAACATGTGGCCTATCTTTCCTTGCAGTTGCGCACGTAATTTTGACCGAGTCTTTGCAAAGGAATACGTATACATTTATTATTAGGGCTGGGAGAATATCTGTATTCGTGTTCAGTCGTGTTTCAGCACGGATAGTTAAAACACGGGTAGTGACTACCCGTGTTTTAACT
>KB304411.1:23549-36303 GCA_000328365.1 Capitella teleta | reverse complement strand
ACTATATATGCATATATGCGCATTATAGAAACATCCTATGCAGGATACGGGAGTAATGAATTTTAATTTGCCGCGCATTCGTGCCGTGAGTTAGTGTGATTACTGGTAGTCTGGCGCCAAGAAAACTTCGTCGTTCCTCGTCGGCGTTATTTTAAGTCGGAGATACCCGTATACGTCGCCGCCTGCGAGCACGGTGAGCCTTAGTGCTTTGTTAAAGGCGACTTTGTTAACATAACATGCGAGGATGGCCGATTCGTACATTTTCAATACATGTACTGAGTACAAACTAGTACAATGTAATACAAATATAGAATGAATACACTCTATATAGTAGCATACTATACTATATATAACCTATAAGCTAAAGTCATGTTGTACTCGCGAAGTCAAATATTTACATGTACATAAACCCGGGCGAAATGGCATTCGGGCGAAATGACTAGTACCCCATGGTATACACATTAAATGAAGCATAAATATTGTTGACTGATAAAACATGAGTGATGCAACATGTGAATAGCAAGATATAAAAAGACGATGTTTAAAAACATATATAGATTGTGTAGCATGAATACAAAAGGGTAATTGGTTCCATAAACGAGGTGCGACATAACTAAAAGTAGAGTAAAACTGGCGTGATCGGTGAAAGAACACACATAAAAACGTATAGCATATTGCGATCTCACGCCCGGATTATAATCAGAGTACATGATGACGATAAGATGCTCGATTTCTCACACCTGAGTCTAATGGCTACCCGAGAATGCACACCGCGTCTCAATGATCTCGCGCCTGCATGGGGGGCGGGAGAGTGTTTGTGCAGTGTTTGCACTGATCACTGGGTCGGGGCTTCACGCATCGCCTGGCTGCTGAGGGGAGGAGGGAGGTCGATACTGCTGGATTAATTGATGGCCTTGTTTGCCAATCGTTCTCAATCAAACATTATCTTATTTGATGAAGGAACCGCTGACTACAATCCTATGCCGACCGTGGGGGTCGAGGTCCCGGGTTCGAGACCCGATCAGGCCACCGGCGTTATGATTGTGAATTACAATTGTAATTCTTCGGTGACTCTGCAGTGCTGCCCAACTGCGTAACAAGGCCGGGCGCTGTGTACTACTGTCTATGGTGGTATGCAAGATAAAGAACCCTTGGGATTTATCGATAAGAGTAGGGGGAAACCCCGGTCCCGGGCCTTCTGTTCTGGCGCCCGTATCACCCGAACGGGTTGGGTGGAGCCGTAAAACCCCAATCACTCACTCATTTGATGAAGGAATGTAAATAGCGGACAATAGCGGACCAGCCAGCGTACGTTACTGCCGCTCTTGTCCTGCTTCCAGCCGAAACTGGCCAGTTTCGGCATGTTTGCCTTGATATATTATCATCGATTGGCGTTTCGATGTCACCTTCAAACGTTTTCGGCCCCCATTGTCCAATGAACACCATTCGTCGGAGAATATCATTTAAACCAATCAATACTACAAAGGTCGTGGGCTGAACAGGTGCCGATTGTTCTATGGTTCCCTTTATCCACGTATGTTGAAAGATGTCAATAAATCACGAGAACTCGCATTAAAGAAACTCAATTAAATTGCATACTAAAATGATAAAGTTTTATAGCTATTCGATTGTCATAATTACAATTTTACATTGGTTCATTGTAATTGTTTTGTATATAATTGTCAGTGTGAATCAATCAAACAAACATAAATAATGTCCATCACGCATTCCCATAATAGAAATGTTTTTTTTTATCACGATGAGGTCTGGTACCTTTGACATTCATGCAAGCACGACCAATTACTTTTGGAATAGCTGAACTTTATTCCAAGTGAAAGTTTTCTTGGACAAAGACATGCAATCTCTGAAGTTACGTCAGCTGCTTCTGTCCATTGCGGCCTGCCTCATGGGTCTCCTTCTTCTAGCAGGAGTTTTTCACCCAGAACTAGGTACGAATTTGGTCGACTATGCCTCCTCACAGCGACCACCCAAGATGAACGCGACGACGACCTCACGGAACATGAGCAGCTCGTACGAGAAAGCTTGTGGAAAGTCGTCAGTTTTCTACGATTTAGAATCGGCCCTCAAGGACAGAGCTTCTGATGACGGAACCATCATCCTGGCTGGACTGGTAGACGCGGGCTACATCGATCTCGGAGTCAATTTACACATTTCGTCCATCGTGCCACACAATATCTGCAACATTCTCTACATTGCAGTGGATCCCCATCAAATTGGCCGAACCCAAGAGTACGACATGCCGGTATATTTTCACCAAACGAATTTAAGCCACAATTTGGATATTTTTGGAACAGAAGGATTCAGGAACAAGACAATAGTAAAGTTGGACGTCACATATTTGGCCCTGAAAATGGGATACAAGGTGCTCCTGACTGATTTGGATTTGTTCTTTAGGCATAACCCCATCCCATTCATCAAATGTGGCGATGATTGTGATTTTGCAGCACAGAACAATAGTTATGGAAAATTTGTGTACAACTCTGGGTTTATTTTTCTAAAGAACAACGAACGGACGAAGCAGTTCTACCGCAAAATGACAAAGGAAGCCATGACCACTTCCGCCGACGACCAAAATCTGTTCAATGGCGTCCAATGGAAGATTCCAGGACTAAAGGGAAAATTTCTCGACTCAGACGTCTTTTGCGTGGGGTTAACGGACAGCCGTCCGTCTTGTGAGGTTTATCACGCAAATTATGTGCGTGGTCTGGAGGGGAAGATAAAAAAACTTACGAAGAATGGGATGTGGCGGCTAGGGTGAAAGTTCACAGGCCGAACAATGAAGGTTCACAGGTGAAAAAATGAAGGTTCACAGGCGGAAATATTTCAATGCTCCTCTGTGAACAATTTAACATGTCATTTGTATTTTTACTGAAGATATATTAATTTTAACCCATGAGTTCGGATAATTATATATTTTCAACGATGATACATGTTTTTTCCGTCATTAACAAGTAACACCTCAATATAATTATTATATTATTAGTTTAATATTTCTGTGAACATACATGCAACTTTTTGATCGCCTAATAAAATGGAGGCAAGATTGCCAGAGAGGTTAGCTGCTTAACATTCTTTTCAGTCTTTGATTACATTCCATCGTTATTCAATGTCCATTTTATTACAATGACTCGTATAGGTTTGTTTGGTTGACAGCATGACGTAATCGGCATTCAGCTTTGTGTTGCGTCGATGTGTTCAATGTGTCACTGATGATAAAGAATTAAAATGATCCATTTCATTTGGTGCATAGGCTTTGCTCACATTAATATTTCTCGAACGAGAATGTTGGGTATGGATCAATCGGGTAAGCACCGGAGAGAAAAGTGATAAAATTGGTTTTTACAGTGGCGTCCTTATTGTGGAGTACATTAGATACAAAACTTGGTAGTGCTTGTCTTTTAGTTATCGGATGAAAATGGGACAATAAACGATGTGAGTACATACAAAGAATGTGGAGACTTATTTGGTTCAGATTTCACAAGGCAAGTTCAAGTGAGACAGATGCTCCTTTCATAGAAGGCGTTTAACATGCACTCGAAGCAACTCGCATGCCTCCCAGTGCTGTGCAGAATCACTCATTCATGCTTAACGCCACATTTTTATATGGACAACGTGCCTTTGGTCAAACCAAGGGGGTTCATTAAAGTAGCGGCCTTTGATACATGCTACCCGACAGCACGTTTGACACTTTTTTGGCAGAATATTGCACAATAATGGCGTCAGGCAGAACCCAAGAAGTGCAACCAGTGGCTATTGTGAGCACAAGCAAGAACCTTTGGACGCTTGCTTAATGGGTCCCTGAGATTTAGCACAACACATTCTATACATAAATCTCTAATCTGGACTAATTAGGCCCCAGTTATCCATTTTTAAATTGGTTACACCATACAAATGCATGGAAATTGTTGGATGGATAAGTGGAACTAAAAGCCACTAAATAACCTAATTAATACAGCACTAGGTTGATTATATGGGAATAAACCATAATGTACATTATAAAGACGGTTTTGGAGATGGGGCTGAGTTTTATATATTCTAAATTTCTGAGCAATTTGTACGCGAATTGTACTCACAAGGTATGAATGCAGCAAATGCTACTCTATCATGTTTCATAAATAATGTTAATTAACATTTTTAGATAATTACTAATTACCTTTACAGTCAAGGCTCGTTATTACGAACCTTCAGGGGCCATAAAAATAGTTCGTAATATCAGGAGTTCTATATATGAGAACATCCAATTCTATATATGAGAAGAACATCCAATTCATCCATGGTACACATACATGTATTTGTGCTCATCTAAGCCAATTACAAGTAGCTAACCCACGTTTCTTCCACGTTGACTGAACGTTTGTTGTTTGCAGGGACGCGAGAAAACTAACATATTTTCTTACACTACTGGATAATAAATTAACACCACCTGATTGTAATAGAAAACAAAAAAATATTTGCTAATGAAATATGAGTAAAATTACACTGGGATCCAGGATTAAAAAAAAAAACTGACCTTTCATTCTTCAACTTCATATTTTCTTACATGACTAATGAAATATCAATTGACAGATGTGCAGCACCAATAATCAGCTCAGTTCCCAATATAAGCTATTAATATTCAAGGGGGTGGCTAACAAATTATCAAAGTAAAAGATCCTATCACTATGAGGAACCAAGAAATTCAAATCAATCAAAGATCAAGAGTTGAGTTTTCTCACATAATGAAAATAATATTATGACCCCAAAAATTATAAATATACGAGAGATAGAGTGGATATAGTGGTATATGGCCAAAAACATGTAGATAGAACATAAATTTCTAGAAACTTCAAAATAATTTGAATAAGGGTGAAAATGCTATAGATAATCTTGAAAAAAAATTAAGTTCAGAATTTTTTGAGTCGAAGTTGATTCAAGCTAGGCATTTAAATAAAAAATTAAAAAAAATAAAATAAATATACAACATGAGCTTCGTTCGTTAGGATGGATTGATTGAATAACTTCAAGTCGGAGATGGAATAGAACATTGGTACGTGTTCATTAATATAGAGGGGGAGAGAAGATTAAACTCGTCACTGAAGATTCAAATGCTAACGGTCAAACTGACAAAGGAAGCCATCCGTCCAGTGAACCACACAAACACGGTTGACTAATATTACGTAGGCGAACTTAATTCAAAATTCTTAGTGTCTTGAATAATTCTGAATTAGAGCTAAACTTCACATCATTATATCCTAATGCACTCGATAATTATGCTAAGGATAATATAAGAGATGTGCCGTTGAAATCTGTGATGAGCGGTCACGAGGAAGATTGCGTAATAGATATGTTCTCTGAGAAAGCTGATGATAAACAGAGCTGATAAGCGTGGAGAATTTAAATGTGCCGCGTTAAAGATGCCAAATTAAGTAGATCCGCACTCCGCAGAATAAAGTAAAGTAGTTCCGGACGTGACACTTGCTTTCTTCGTGAAATAAGCCTTTAGATCTATGCATGGTCTGATGAAGTGGCTGAACCATCTTATTAATTCCCTCAATTATGAAAATGATAGCATATTATCATTATATCTGTTGGGCAATATATATGGATATTTTCCAGCTAAATATGTGGCCTGACTGGAAGCAGAGATTTTCCAGGTACCGTACTGCCGTGCAGGTCGGCGCCCTGATTTACTCGATGGGTGTACAAGCTGAATCAACATTCAGGTCCTTTTTCTTTGCAAACAAAGCCGACAAAGAGATCTACGTCACAGTGTTGGCCATGTTTGATGGACATTTCACTCCAAGAAGAAGGTCATCCATGAACGAGCCATGTTCTATCAAAGAACCCAACGGCCTGGAGAGGGGTGTGAAGCATTCATTCGCAGCCTGCATGAAGTGGCGGATCACTGTTAGTTTCAAGACAAAGAAAATCAAATTCGAGACCGCCTAGTCATTAGGTTGTCTGACAAAATTCTCTCCCAAGAACTACAATTTATGTCAGATTTGACTCTAACAAAAGCTTCACAGATGGCTTGCCAACTAGAATCTGTGAAGTCTAATCTTCTTGAATATTCTCAACCAAACTGTGCGAACCGTGCCAACGTCGACAGCCTCACACACCAGTTCCAGAAGAAAGCCAAGCAAAGATATCCCAACTCGAAGCCACAGTCAAGACAAGACACGAATGATGGAGCAAAATGTGGCCATGCAGTGTGGTTACATTCATAGGTCAAAACAATCAGATGCATGTCCAGCCATCAGTGCACAGTGTAATAACTGCAAGAGGAGGAACCATTTTGCAAGTGTACGCCACGTGAAGCCTTCACAACATGTGCAAGCGGTTACAGAACAGACAGAAGATTCAAATACGTTTGTTGGCTCCTTAACAGTTCAACAGGGTCATGAGTCACTTTGTAGATCGTCTAATCAAGTTCTAAGTTTAAAGGGAGGGAGAACTGGTTAAAAATGGACTTTGAGTCGTTATTTGATGCACCAAAAATGATTCCTATGCCTGGCCCACACAAGGAATATCATCGCTAACGATTTCGCGGGAGATATATTGCTAATTAGGCGTGACGACAGGAGCTGTGATGAAGCACCGAGTTGCCCATCTTTTACAATGGGTTTCGTCATATCAGCGTGTCCTGCGACTAAACCCCTGGATAATTTTTTATTTTATTTTCGGAATTAGATAGAATAATCATTTTGCCACCAGTCAAATGCAAAAAAAAAAAAAAAAAATATATATATATATATATATATATTTTTCGCTATTTTTCTTATTTTAACAAGCGATTTTCTAAGACACCTACCATGGTTTTTCATCCTGAAACAGTAAAAAGGTCAGCCAGAGTGCACCACGCATGCGCAATACTGACATCGATAGCTTCACGAGGGGAACGGGACCAATCACGGCAAGCCATCAGCTGAGGTTTGCGTCCTATACTTTGCAATGGAAGCCATTCTCCCATAGGCGCAATGCTAACCCCGATATGCGGAATGTATTTCCTTACGCTTGCATCCAGGCATGGTGTTCTTGGCACGGATTGCTATCAATTGGTACTATGAGTCAATAGAACGTCACTTAAAATTCAGTTCCCCATCCTTTCAAGTCTAATCAAGATTGACTCAGGTGCCGATGTAATCATCATGCAAACACCATGTGCCGATGGTTTCAGTCCTGAAAAAAAAAATGGTCAAGTACCACTGTGTGTCGACTTGAAACAACTTAATCACTCAATACAACATGAGAGGTACATCCTACCAACTCTGGAAGATGTCACCTCAGAGGTTCAAGGTGCGACAATCTTTTCGTGCCTAGACGCAGCCTCAGGATTCTACCAGATTCCTCTCAAAGAAGAAAGCCAAGAGCTAACGACCTTCATAACGCCCTACGGTCGTTATTGCTTCTGCCGACTACCCTTTGGAATTTCGTCTGCCCAAGAAATCTTCATGCGGAAAATGAACGAAACATTGTACTACCTATACCTGGAGTTTTCTGTCACATGGATGACATCCTCATCTTTGGCTCCAGTGACAAAGAACGTGATGACCGCTTGAACAAAGTTCAACAATGCCTCAACAACGCAGGTCTGAAACTCAATCCTGCGAAATGTTCGTATCGTCAGAGGCACCTCACCTTTCTTGGTCACAAGTCCAGCAGCAAAGGAGTCCAACCAGATGAAGCTAAAGTGCAAGCTATTGCTAAGATGTCACCGCCCAACGGCATTGAACAACTACTAAAGTTCCTCGAGATGGTCTACTACCTTACAGCCTACATACTGGATCTTCACACTACTACTGAATCACGGAACCAACTTCTTCGTAAAGACACCGTCTGGTCCTGTGATGTCCCCCAACAAGTAGCCCACAAGAAAACCAAGACTCTGGTCACGTCATCTCCAGTGCTCTGTTTCTACGATGTCTCAAAGCCTACTCACATTACAGCAGATGCGAGCAGCTATAAGATTGGAGGAGCACTGCTGCAACTACACGACAGCGAAACATGGAGACCCATTGCTTTCTGTTCACGCTCACTGACACGTACAGACTGAGCATATAACTATGCCCAAATTGAAAAAAAAAAGAGTGTCTGGCTGGCGTCTGGGCATTTGAGAGTTCATTTGGTACTTATATGGTTTGGAACAAATTACTCTGCCGACTGATCACAAGCCTCTTGTTCCTCTCATCAACACAAAGGACCTCACTCAAGTGCCCACAAGATGTCAACGCCTGCTCATGAGACTCCTACAGTTCAACGTCAATGCAGAGTGCAGCCCTGGTCATTTCCGACACATCGTCTCATAATCCGGTTGATTACAAAACAGCCAGCTCAACTCTACAGGAAGATGTACAGCAACATGTCAACTGTGTCATTGAAGCCATTCCAGCATCCAGAGGAAGATTTGAAGAACTTTGTACCACATCAGGACAAGACAAAGTAATCTCAAGAGTTATGAAGTATTCGACCCAAGGATGGCCCAAACATCAACACGATGTACCCAGCAACCTCTGGGACCTCTTTGCCCAAAAGGTTATGCTTTTCATCGTTGATGGTTTCCTCACCTATGGATCAAGAATCATCCTGCCAGAAATCCTTCAAAAAGACATTCTACGCCGCCTACACGATGGACATCTAGTAATTGAGAAGTGCATGGACAGAGCAAGATACTCAGTTTGGTGGCCTGGTCTCACGAAGCAGATCAAGCAACCAGTCCTTAGCTGTCATCACTACCAGACACTAGCTACGGAGCAGAAGAAAGAGCCCATCATCACAAAGACCATGCCACAGCGTCCCTGACAGAAGATTGCAGCTGACTTGTGCTACGGAAATGGCAAGAATTATCTCGTCCAGATTCATCAAAGTTCAGGCATGCACGGCAACCTCAGCGTCAAACGTCAGATTCAGAGGCCTTATGAAAGTCACCTTTGCACGCTATGGGATTCCTGCGGAACTCATTTCAGGTATACGGACCTCGCCCGATAATCTGTGCTAAACCCCACCATACCTCATGCCTCGATCAGTACCTATAATATCACTTCGTACACACTTCTTCGTCTCGTGATTGGACAGACCCAACTTCCTTGAAGTTTCTTCCAATCAGAATCGTCAAATTCGTGTCAGCCATTATGGTATACCAAACACGGATCTGCAAATCATTTTATCACACGTTATGACTATCATCCTATATGCTAAAGATAGTACCGCAAAGTGAGATTTGAACGCCATTTTGTTTCTTAGAATCGGAGCCTCCGCTATCTATTAACATGGAAAAATCATACCCAACTGCAGTAAAATCAGTATAATTTTTCCAATCGTGTATGAAACCCTTACAACTGACTGTTATTTCTTCCTTAGATATTTCTTTACCAGAAAAAAAAAGTATTGCCCTCATTCGCGTTTTTTAACTCTCTTAATCATATGATGAGTCCATAAACCTTGTAACAGTTAGACCACGCATGGGCCTCAAAACCCCGGCACGCAATCAAGCGTATCAGTAAAGCAGCGGAAAAGTGGTGCAGAGGCATTTCGTTACGCCGTTGAAGCAGGGCTTGAGTTAAAATTCCTTCATATACAAGTAGATTATTTTTTTGTTTGTTCCAAATGCTTTACATTATGATTTGAGTCTCAAAAGCAAGGCAGAGTGTTAATTGGTCGTGCATGTGGTTGAGTTATATACTGGTACATTGTCGGAATATAAATTAGTTACGTGTGGAGTTCCTCAGGGATCTGTTTTGGGTCCTCTACTATTTTTATTATATATTAACGACGTCACTAATGTGTAACCTATTTTACACTTTGTGCTTTTTGCTGACGACACAAATGTGTTCATTTCTAATTCAGATGAACATGTTGCAGCCAGTAATATGAATCATGAACTTAAGAAACTAAGCCTGTGGTTCAGAGCCAACAGACTGATCGATGTTGAATACTTCTAAAACTAATTTCATTGCATTCAGTATGCGAAGAAAATTGAACAGTGATATCGCGCTTTTAATTGATGATGTCCCGATCAAAAGAGTGGAGTCTGCCATCTTCCTGGGTGTGGTTTTGGATGAGAAACTCAGATGGAATTTTCATATTCAACGTGTGAGAAACAAAATTTCTCGCACGATTGGAATATTTTCAAACTCAACCAAATTTTTCTCAGGAGGGTACTTATTACTCTTTATTACTCGCTCGTGTTCCCAAACCTGACTTATGGCATTGAGGTATGGGGAGCAGCTGCAGATGTATACATTAAACCTTTGTTTTTATTACAAAAGAAAATTGTAAGAATAATTACGTTATCGCATTACAGAGCTCATTCTGACCCTATATTTACTGAACTCAAGATAGCTAAATTTAATGATATTTACACCGAAAAGGTAATTCTCTTTATGTTTAAACTTGTAAATAATCGTCTGCCTCTTTTTTTTTAATAACATTTTCTTTTATAATCAAAATAGGGTATATGACACCAGAACTGTCCATCCCTTTAAAGTTCCTCGTTATCATTTAAATGTGTCAAGACGTACATTACACTATAAAGGGGTTATCCTGTGGAACTCATTTCATCATTTATTTTGCACAAATGTAACTGTAAGTACTTTCCAAAAGCAAATTAAAAATTTAACTTCCGTTCTAGTTTTATGAAATATTTACGCATATGTATTAATTAAGTTGCACTTTCTTTTCTCATAATAATTGTATCTGTTGTTTTTTAAATCAGGGCCCTATATACAAGTTTTGTATCTGGCTCTGATTGCTTCATTGTATTTCCTTTCCTTTTTTCTTTAAGTTCATGTACGTATGTACACAATAATTATATTCCTTGAAGCAATAAACTATTATCTTATCTTATCTTATCTTATCTTATCTTATCTTATCTTATCTTATCTTATCTTATCTTATCTTATCTTATCTTATCTTATCTTATCTTATCTTATCTTATCTTATCTTATCTTATCTTATCTTATCTTATCTTATCTTATCTTATCTTATCTTATCTTATCTTATCTTATCTTATCTTATCTTATCTTATCTTATCTTATATTCAAAGGGATTTTTAATGCAGAAGGAAAGTACAATAGAAACGAAAGAGGTTCAGATGAAGGTTATTTAGCTATTTAGGTCATCTCGTTTCACGATATTTTGCGGATCAAAGATCAGCAGTGGAGGAGTTCCCTTGTTCCACCTCTTGGGAGAGAATTCTCACAGGGAAAACTTAAGAGGAAATCACGCAAGCACCTTTACATATGCTCTCGACAATTTGAGGAAAACCCAACCCAACCTTGTACCCAGTTCGGGTGAGTTATTTAAATTTCGTACTTATATTCATGTTATTTCATATGCATGAGCTTAGTTGACTATTGCTTTGTGCTTAGATTATATAAAGTGTTATCAACAATTATCTATTAAAGTCAATTACATCATTCAGGTCCATTTTCGGTGGTTTAGAGTCGAATAATAGAGAACAGCTGGCCTTTAAATTTCTCTATTCAGTGGAGTCAACGAGCGGAAAATAACAATAGCAGAAGACCAGAAGTTATTAACACTCAACAGCCACTTAGCGTGCATTGCATAACTGTTTATGCTGGCGTTAATGAGAGCGGCGCGTCCATCTTAATAGAGAGCCTTTGCTCGTGATAATTATTGAGTTGTTTGATAAAGTTCTTCTTCTTTGTATAATACACAATAACACCTCAACTATTATTACTAAGTTACTGATATAGTAACCACGAATATGGCAGTGCGCCATGCTCGTCGCCTGAATGCATAGCTTCAGCATAAAGACATGTGCTCATCATAACATAACATGATGCTTCAATTATAACCTTGCTTGGCTAATCAGTTCGGAACAAATGATCAAACCGACAAGGAATCGGCAACGTTGTTCGAAGATTAGATTCTATAACTTTAAAGTTGCCATGAACTCTCATGGTCCGCCTGATTATAAAAATCTAGCCTATTGAAACGATTTGTAACGCATGAACTGCTCAATAAGTCTTTAGAAACTGCCTGATAACAACATTTCCATAAATGATCCAGATTAATAAAAAACTATATAGATGCATAGTTGCTGGATATATGAATATATATAGCTCTTTAATTTCATGAGACTTGAGTGTACATATATAAGTTTGTTAAACATTTTTATTTATGCACCAAACAAATCCACTCATGCATCAAACAACTCCACAGAAGGCAAATTAATCTTATTTGTGTGTACCAAGGATGTCATGGTGTGGATCTAGAGGACAATAGAAAGAGGGTGAGAGAAATTGCAAAACATATACAGGGCTTACAACCGCATGAGATCATATACATCGGTGGTGATTTCAATGCACACATTTGGGAAATGGATGGAGTGGAGAATGAGAACAAAAGAATAGAGAGGAGCCTAGTCGAATCACTCGAATTCTATATTATGAACATGATTTGGCCGGGATTGAAGGGACCAACATAGGAACGAAGACAAGTTCATATTGCTTGGATTATGTGCTCTTAAACAATGCTGGTCTGAATTTGATAAAAGACGCATGGAAGTTGGGTTACGATGAACTTGCACAGAGGGATCAAAAAGCCATATGTCTGGGCATTGGGTGGAAGGCGGTGAAGAAGGATAATAAGAAGAGAAGAAAGCATCGACGACAGTGGAATGATGAGATTATTGAATATCGAGAGAGGGTGGAGGAAAGAGCTATGGAAGAACAGTCACTACAGGAAATAATATTAGCAGTAGCAGAGAACGTACCATCTGGAGAGGGACCAA
>KB304411.1:3414-23499 GCA_000328365.1 Capitella teleta | reverse complement strand
GAAGGAGAGAGAGTTGGACCCCAAAATACATGCATTGTTGAGAAAGCTGTATACAGATAACCAGGTGCGCCTTGTCTTGAATGATCTGGAAACTGGCTGGATAAAAATTGATGGAGGAGTCAGGCGAGGGTGTCCGTTGTTGGCAGATGTGGCAAAAGTGATAGAGGACTCCCTGGATGGAGTGGAGATCAGGAAGTATTCGAGAAATGGACCCGAAGTGAAGATGGTGATGAGTGGGCTTCTCTATGCAGATGACATTTGCTTGTTGTCAAGAGAGGCGCATGGACTCAGAACATACTGAACAGGGTGAATCTTGTGCTGAATAAATACGGATTGAGGATCAACTGGGAAAAATCGATGGTGGTGAGAGTGGGAGGCCATTTTGGAGGAGGTGAATGGTATGCTGGAGAAAAGAAGATAGTGGAAAAGAAAAAGACGCGATTTTTAGGTACGAAGATTGTTGGAGGATTTCAGGGTGGAATACAATCGCTTACCAAAAGAGTGAAGGTGTGCCATAGAGTGGTGGGTCTGGTGAAGTTTGCGGCAAAGAGGTCGGGGAGTCGTTTCTTGATTGGGAGGGAAGGATGGAAGAGTGGAGTGGTCAGCTGGATCATGTATGGAGGAGGAGCCCTTGTTTGGAAGGCGGAGGAAAGAAATCGACTAAAAAAAGAGCAAACAGCATTTGGGAAATGGCTGGGGAAAGCTCATCTAAGTGTGAGGAATGCATGCATTCAGGCAAAGAGTGGATGGAGCACATTCAGTGAGAGGGAGGCGAAAGCAAAGATAGGATATGTTAGAAAGATCTACGTAGGATGAAGCATGGCATAGGTGATGCACTCGAGATGGGGCTGAAGTCGGATTGGTGGAAGGCGGTCAATCGCATAGCCATGGATTACAACCTCGATGGGGTCTACTATATGTTAAAATATAGAAGACTGTCTGCAGAAGGAAAACGATTGGCCAGAATTCCGGATGGATGGGTAGAGAAAAAGGCGAAAGAAAAAGTGGAGAGAAACGTTACGCAAAGAGATTTGGAGAAGTGGAGAGGAAAATTGAAGGGTATGGAGAGGACAAGAAGATATGCAGAAAACAGGAAAGATCTGAGAATGGAGAGGTACCCTGATAGTGGAGATGGGGTTAGAGTGCGCATGATGGTGAGAGGAGATAGTCTGATGGTGAGGGCAAGTGCAAATGTAGCGTGGAGATACGATGAAGATGAAAGGAACTGTGTGTGTGGCAAAGAGGAGACGAAGAAGCATATTTTATTTGAATGCCCACTGTACGAAAGGCACAGGATTGAATGGAACAAAGTGTGGAAGATGGAGAAGGGGCAGGAAGATCCAATGAACGGAGTCCTGGGATTTGAAGTGTCGTCAGAGATGGACTGTTTAATTTTGAGAAGTGTAGGTGCGATATGGAGGGAAAGAGAGAAACAGGAGAGAGAAAGAGAGTAGAGGGGAACGGATTGGGAACCAAGAGTTATTTCATTTTTTGTTTGTTTTTTTTTTCGGGGTTTTTTTTCTTGCTCATTTGGGCTTCTACCGTTGTGGGTTTTAAGCGTCAGTGCAATTTATTTATTTATTTTGTTCTATTATTTACTTTTGTTGCTCCTTTTACCTATATTTTTTACATTTATCGTTATGTTTATTTTATGTTTGTTATCTTCTTATGATTTGCATATCCTAATTTTCGTTTTCTCACTCTATTTACTTATTATTTATTCTCTTGCTCTTATTTATTATGTTCCATTATTTACCTTTCTTGCTTCATTTACCTATATTTTTATGTTCATCGTTATGTTAATTTAATTTTTATTATCATCTTATGATTAAATTTGCATGTCCTTATTTTCGTTTTCTCACTCTATTTACTTATTATTTAATCTTTTGCTTCGAGGACAATCCGGTTATCATTTTTGCAGAGTCCTGATACAAAAGGACTGAAATCTTTTGACCTGACCTGACCTCCTGGAGAAAGCAGCACTTTCAACTGACAATAAATCGATAATTTCCAGCACATTTCGTTTCACAATTAAACTTATTTGTGAGATTAAATCTTCATAACGATACTAATTGCATTGTTTAAATTTTATAAATCATTTTAACATTGTTAATTGCACTTATAACAACCCCACTGTTTTGATAGTTGAGCAAGCTCAAAGTTTAAGTGACAGCCGGATAATTCGCCGCTATCGCGCTCGTAATAAAAGTATGAGAAACTGATTCATTCTAAATAGGGGGATGTTCAATCATTGTATTCACTAAAGATCGAATTTATTATTAAAATTCATTCATTTTATTAGCGATGTTTTTTTTTTTCAAGACGGAGAACGTGCGTTATGATATCCATGACTGTCATGTCAGATGAATGCTCTGGTATTATTCTATATATGTAAAAATACGATTATGTAATGTCCTCAAATCAATTTATTTCTTGCAGATATACTATAGAACGATCGAGAACTAATAGCCAGACCACCTATTATAAATATTGATGGCCAGGTTGTACTTTGATTTATTGTCAGTTAAAAGTGTTGATGTTGGTTGCGTCTCAATACATTGTAAATTTTTAAGCTCTTGCTCTTTGGGGTTAAAAGATATGGCCGTGCTAACAGCATTTTTCATTTTTTTTCAGCCAGGTTCAGGGAAATATGTTAATTTTATCAGAGACGTTATATACATCTCTGATTAAGTGGAGACTGACGCTCGAGCCTGGTCGTCTACAATTAGCAAAATTTGCTCGCTGGGCAAAAGACCGGCATTCACGCGACATGGCCACTTTCATTAATCCTTCCTCTATGTTAATACTTTGAGGTGAACGATATCAACAGCCGATCATTTTAGATTGAATATAAAAGATACAGTGAGAGGCACCCGCCTCATCAACCCCAATCAGACTTGAGATTAGACCCCAAAGCCAGCCAGCCAATTTCGGCACATTTAGCTTATCGATCGCCGGTATCGATCGCCAAATGTTACTAACAGTATAATAAATAATGATAGCTAGTTCAACCTGTAAAGGGGAAATTGAGAAATGTTTACAATTGAGAATTCTGTATAGAAAAGATAAATTTCTTCCCCATCTCAGTTCTTTTGGCAGCGAGGTAATTGTTGATTTCATCTTAATACATGTATCAGTATAGAGATTATCTTTCTTTTTTAGAGCCTTTGTTTCTAAATTTAAAGGAATGGGGAACTAAATTTTAAGTGATGTTCTATTGACTCATAGTACCAATTGATGCCTGGATGCAAGCGTAAGGAAATAATGCATTCCGAATATCGAGGTTAGCACTGCGCCTATGAGAGAATGGCTTCCATTACAAAGTATAGGACGCAAACGTCAGCTGATGGCTTGCCATGATTGGTCTCGTTCCCTTTGGGAAGCTATCGATTTCAGCCAATCAGAGCAGATCATCTTAGCCATAAAAGGACATCTTTGTTGTTTACGAAACGAAAGCGCATGCGTGGTGCACTCTGGCTGACCTTTTTACTGTTTCAGGATGAGAAACCATGGTAGGTGTCCTAGAAAATCGCTTGTTAAAATAAGAAAAATAGCAAAAAAATAATGTTTTTTGCACCTGACTGGTGGCAAAATGATTATTCTATCTAATTCCGAAAAAAAAAAAATATCCAGGGGTTTAGTCGCAGGACACGCTGATATGACGAGGCCCATTAGCAATGTATCTCCCGCGAAATCGTTAGCGATGATATTCCTTGTGTGGGCCAGGCATAGAAATCATTTTTGGTGCATCAAATAACGACTCAAAGTCCATTTTTAACCAGTTCTCCCTCCCTTTAAATTATGCTGCATTTCTACTCTCCAAAGGCGCGATTAGACCCTTGATGGTTTGGTGAAATTACATAAATCATGATGATATTTCCTTCCAAATCTCTCGAAAGAAATGAGACTAACCAAGGATTTTCGGCGGCGACTGAGCCCACTGTTTTTCGTCGGATCAGAAAAATTTCGGGGGCGGAGGCTCAGATATTTTTCGACTGACTAATCGGTTTTTCCGGCCGGCTGGCTTCAGGGTCTACTTGAGATGGTATAGAGATACAAGCAGTGGTGAGAGGCACCAGCCTCATATACCATTTGACTTGGAGATGACATTGAAGGTCACAATTAAGGTCACGTTGAGGTAAAAAAAACCTCACAATATTATCGTCTTTTACCTGATGTGCCTTCAGACTATTTAGACCATTCATTATTTGTGTTCAAAATCTAGCAAACATTGATCGTAAGAACCTCTTAAAAACATTTGAATTTGCCTTTTATTCCAAATCA
The DNA here is from genome assembly GCA_000328365.1 of Capitella teleta. Lineage (NCBI taxonomy): Eukaryota > Metazoa > Annelida > Polychaeta > Capitellidae > Capitella > Capitella teleta. The sequence continues at coordinate 19,215 of KB304411.1, read as the reverse complement.
ACCATTTAATAAAAACGTTTCAGATAAAACGTTTGCTATTTACTGAACGCGGCTGGCGTCATGGTAAAATACGGATTGTGACTAAAATGCGGAGCCATACGAAATTAACTGCGGATTTTGGGCGAAATTAAATACTTACAGCATTCCAGTACAACACTGATTGATGTGTGCTGTTGTTTGCGTGTTCAATGATTCTTTTGTTAGGATCCTTGTCGTTAGATTTCAGAGTGACAGAACCATTGACATTTTATATTCAGTTGATTTAAGAACATATCATGGCATCGACATCGACTTCATCATCATCAAGCTGTGGCCTTTTTTTCACGTATATTTTTTATTTTCAAAGTCGTTCTTGTTACCTTGGTAATATATAGCCATGACATATTCACCACATACATTTATGATATCACCTATTCATGATCCATCTGTTTGATAAAATGATTTTAAAATCACTTCCATAAATCACTATTTTCACAATTATTCATTTCATTTCATTTCATTTATTGCACTTATTAAGCCCATTTTCAATAAAAGGAAAACATTAAAATGCGCTTTACAGCATAGAAATTACATTAATTTTTCAAGTTAAACAAGATCATTAAAAGAGATTCTGAAATAAAAGGTTTTAAGTTGGGATTTAAAAACGGGTAAAGATTTCATTTACGACAATATCTACGTCATACTACCTATCATTAGTACTGCAATTGTAATTTTCAACTATGTGATGTTTCACTATGTGTCCTTCGATCTTATATTCATTTATATTCATAACATGTTTTCACTTAACGCCAACCTTTTAGTTCAAATACTTGTTTTATTTTTATGTCCAATACTATATTTGGTTTACCATTCCATGCGAAGGCAACTCTTCATTTTCAAGGTCTCTTTTGGTACAGGAACTTCCCGGAATGACACGATTAACTCAGACCATGTGTGGTAAAAAGGTCACACATTTTCAAAATTATAGATATCTACCAGTATATCAAAGCAAGCCAAGTTCACTTGTGCTGAGGGACTCTGTCAAAGCCGCGGGAGAAGGAAGAAAAGGTGAGCGATAATGAGGCACTCTGCGTCTTAATCATTGACGGTGCCATTATGATTATTTTATTATTTTATTTTATATTTACATAGTGGCATTCATCATGTGGATGAGTTGAGGGGCCTTGTTTATTAGCATTTATATGTGGCTCCACATCCCACTGTTTGCTCGTGTGCACAGACACCAACCGTTTCCATGTTTCTTCCCCAACTTGCCCAAGCTCAAGGGTGAAGGGTTGAAGAGACATGGACGGCTGGGTCAGCGTCGGGGCCCTTACTAGGGGTTCTCTCCAGTTGTATGACCACGTGGTTTCCATGGGCGGAGCATTTGTCAAATAACCCCGGGTCCTAAATTATGCAATTGGGTGGAGGGTCCCCTCATCACTCTAAAATAGGGCTGGGCGGATATCCGTGTCCGATATCCGTGGGTAACCACTTGGCATCAAACTCAGTTTTATACCAAATAGCGAACTTGACATCAAATTCAATTTCAACCAATCAGAGAGCAGGAATATTTGAGCTGCGAAGCTGTATTTCAGCTCAGTTCAGTTGACTAAAGTTGTATTAGCATTGAATCACTACCAGTAATCCGTAGTATGCCTGGTATATCAGCATAAACATAAAAGGAAAATGAATAACAAGTGAGCAACACTGACATAATAGAAAATAAAATTATTAAATAATAATATAATAAAATGATTGAAAACTAATCTCGATAAGTATTTGGCCTGAGTTTGACACCAAGCTTCCCATTTGATATCAAACTCAATTTAATGCCAAGCTACTTCCATATCCGTGACAGCACGGATATTGGGGGTGTTCAGTACTATCCGTGTTTCAACACGGATAGTTAAAACACGGATAGTGTAAAATTGAAGTGTCCATTTCGAGCGCACAGTGAGCGTAGCGCACAGCCATTCCGCACACAAGCGCTGCTCACTGAAGCTGAGCTATGTCAATTACGAGATTACACGACGTCAACAATGCCCTAATTCTGATTTGTTTTAAATAAACACAATTCTATGCCCTTGTATCTCTTCAGTCATCACGCAAAAGTGATGTAACCACGTGTTGTTGACTATCTCCTTTAGTGCTTATTTTTCAACACCGTTACACATGACAGCTTTGTCAATTGCACTTTCCGTGTGAACCACAAAATAGCACTGAATTTTATCACTTTCTCGACCTTGAACCATGTTTGAAATTGAACAGTTAATATAGACCAGTACATGTAGGCCCCCTACTTGGCGATCTAGCGACTTGAATTATTTCAAACTTTCTATAGAACAACAATTGCTATGAACTGACTTGCGCCTCATGAAGTTACTAAGTTTGTACATTTCCAAATCATGTTTGTTGAAAGTGTACAAAGTAGCACAAAGTGCACGTTACTGTCGTTCCGTCTTGGGCTTATAATCTGCAACTCGTGAAGTTGGGGAAAAATACTTAAAATAGCCTGCGCTGATAAGGAATTCACCTCTGTGAAATCGACAGGCAAGCGAGCTGTCTGCATGTACGATGCCTCTTAAAACCTATTCTGAACGTTTTGATAAAAGAAATGTACAAGAAGTGAGAAGGATGACAGCAGTAGATCAAGGTTGCTTGTCTTTAACTGCTGCAGACAGAGTGTTGTTTTCCCGCTCACAGCGTGTGCCAGGCGCTGGGGCATTACGCTGCAAGTGCATGCTCCCGTGTTTGGGCATAAATATCCGTGTCCATATCCGTATCCGTTGGATATTAGTAACACGGATATCCGTGTATCCGTGTTGAAGCACTATTCGCCCAGCTCTACTCTAAAAAGAGCGCTATGATTTTTTTGGTGTATAGACTATAGAGACATAAATAGGGTATGTTTTTTTGGGCGGTGCTTTCTGATTAGGAACACACACGTTTTTTTAACCAGGTTCCACATTTCAACACTGCATGCAGCCCTCAACATAAAATGATAATATTTTAAAATTCATTGCAATTTGCAAATTTAATTTTATCATGAAAAAAAGAAGAAATGTTATTGCCAAGAATTTATAACATTTGGAGAAACAGAAATACTATAAGCAGTGTAGCATTGCTGAGCTTGGACAATTTTCTTCAATTTTCTATTCAGCTTTGGCTCACCTCGAAAGTTAACAATCAACACATGCATCACGTGTATGTTAAGTCACTTTAAGTGCGAGGAGAGCGATCAATTGCACACGCCTCAGCAGATTCGTCAAGCGTTGAGTGATTGTTCGCATCTTATTTTGAGGTCTGCTGTGCCATGTGTTATGCTGCTGTGGACATGATGCGAAATTTGAACCTGGCGAGTTGCCTAACTGGGAATCCAACCTATGACCCTCTGCACGCTAATTGAGCGCTCTTGCACAGCTCCATCGCAGCCTCGTGTTATCATTATTGAAGTTTTTTATCATGCTTATTGTCATACTCGTACCTTCAGATTATTGTACTTCAACTTGTACAGTTGTCATTCAATCAATTGGCTGAATGCGTTCTCTGTTCTGAGCATTGCTGATATTTTAAAGATATCTTTTGTTCTACTAAGAATGCTTGCTATAATTCTTGAAAAATTGAATATAACTTAACTAATTGAATATATAATTGAACATAAATTGAATTCCACTAATTGACACAATCACACATCAATAAATAAACACAACTACAGTATTAACCTATCATATAATTGTTCCGTTTTGGTCTTTAACCCTTTTAATCCGTTTTAATCCGACCCTTTTTCTGTTATTTCAGTGAAGACATGCATTCAGGAGATCTCGCACATGCTAGAATGTTTCAAACGTAATGAATTTAATGATACACAATGCTCCAAAGAAATCAAGGCATTCGAAGCATGTCAAGCTAAACACAAGGTTAGTGTGTTCAATTTGTTTCTTTCCTGCCAGTTAAATCATCTCTATTTGAATTTGGTTATATTGATTATGATTAAGGAAATTTTCAAGTAAATCATCGGTCATCTCAGATGTGACCAGTCTTCTCTCCAGAGCATTCTGCTTGATAAGAGTATTGATGCTTCTCTTTTTTCCCTTTCAATGCCTTTAAAATTGTCATTGATCTGTCACTGAGATCAAGGGAGCAAAGCTTCCATCTGGTTCCAGCTAGCCTTTCAGTTTCTGATTTGAAATTAATGATATCGCTTCTTCCCCATTGTCAGCTTCGCTTAGAATTTTTTTTATCATGTTTTCACATGTTGCAATAATGCTTAAAGCAATGAATCATGTGGAAACAAACCTTACTAATCGTGGAAAGGATTTAATGCACGAAAACTCAATGTATTTCTTAGTGCATTCCCTGCGACAAAGAGAAGTCAATAACCTGAGTATCGTCAATTGAATGACCGCAATCGCGCTCGAGCGCCTATGAACTGCCCAAATCCCTGTGTATATATCATCATCACTCATCGAGCAAGTATTCAAAGACTCACATACTGTCAAATGAGTAATGACATTGTTCGGTGTTGAGAGCAGAGCGGTCACAGCGGTGGTTCAATTCAGCGTCCATCCAAACTGATAGTGCAGTGGGTGGGGTTCACCTGTATAACCTGTGTGCGTATCCAAAGGGATCATAAGGTCCAAATCCTGTGATTTTTTAGAGTTTCAAATCGCTTTCGGATCGCTTCTAGCTCATTAATTAATTGAGCTAGGGTCTTGCAACATACATCAATCAATTGATTCAGTGCAATGATATGTACAACAAAGTCAACAATGCATAGGACTATTATTGCACTCAGATGCACCGTTCTTGCGCAATCTTGCATAATGGTAATTGAAACTTGTTTAAATGTAAATATCTTTGTTGTTAAGCCGGTTGTGGCATTGAAATTAGCAGAGTATATTTCTAGTATAGACATCTTACAAGATCATGAGTTTAAATGAGGTTGTACTAAGGTCAAGGTCATAGCGGTAATTAAAGCATTTAATTGCATAAATTGATGATTATTACGAAATTTGTAATTGGTTGCGCAATTCTGCTGTAAATCATAAATTGAAGCATATTCTATAGTTTGGTGTTTCCATCTCGGAGGACACAGGATGCTCAGGTCCGCGAGTGGACCAAGCATCATGTAGCACTCACGTCCGATGCTGATTGTGTAGGTGATCGAGGTCATCTTGTCGCGCGTCAGTGGTCACAAAGCTGCTTCTGTATTTGCTACAGTCATTCGCGCGAACTGTGAAGAAGGGATGATAATCCGAGCAATCCACAGTAAGCACCTTGTGTAGGGAAGACAAAGCCACAATTTGCGCTTGGAAATTGATGGAAAACCCGTGGCAATAATCCTAATTAGAGAGAAATTTTCGCAGCTCTGAAAAAAACATGTTGCCTCTCAGGCTCTCATTGAGTCTCGTTTTCATTCTCGCCACCAAACTTTTACAATCATAACTTTTTATTATTAAAATGTTGTGTTATAGAACAGTGCAGGATATGTTAAATTGTTAATGCTATGTATTAACTGTAATTATACAAGAAGTTGAGTGTATATGTACATGTGCCAGTTCGTGCACAGTCATTGATTTTACTATGTTTCTCAAGGAACTTTGTTGCAATTAACATATTCTTCTATTTATTTAATTCTACGTGTCAAGCCAACTGCCATGAACATCACAGACTCGGTTGCTTCACCTTTTGTTGTCTCCATAGATCAACACCTTATAGAAAATTCAGAAGTGAATTTCAGAAGTGAAATTCAGAGTCGTCAGCTGTCGTATATGTTGGGGCAGTAGGGCTTTGGCGTTCTCGGGCTCCTCCTTTCACTCTTGTCCACCGCTTCCTCATTATAAAAAAAAGTAGGAAAAAGAGCAGAAGAACCTCTTGACACACACCCGAACAATCCCAGCAAGCTATTCTGCAGCTCCACAGCAAAGCAGGCGAGGGGTTGTTTAGGATGGTGCCGTCCCAATTAAAACTTTTAATTGGGACGGCACCATCCCTGGCTTGCTTCCACCTTTTAGAACTTTTAATTTAAAAGTTCTAAAAGGTGGAAGCAAGCCAGGGAAACGCATCTTACCAACATGGCATCCGTGCGACGGTTTCTGCAAGGCAGACGCGATTCATCACCGAGGTGATGATCTCTTCTCCCCACTGTTCGCTACTGCTATGGGTAGGGGGTTCAAGTCAAAATTAACAATCTACTTTAAAATGGTGTAAATGAGTGCTTCTGATAGCTTATATAGGCTTCGGCGATATTTTCGATATACATGTATCGATATTTTTGATTAATACCCAACTCGACAATTTTTTTTTCTTTTTCCAACTACCCAAAATTATGTTACTTCAAGGCTCTGAAACACATTTTCAAAATAAATTTTAGCCATGAGTTCAATAATGAACAATAGTGAGGTTTGTTTTAAAGTCAGTGCATAGCTGAATGACACAAGTTAATGGATGCACTATGTAAGATTTTACAATTGGCAAAACTGAAGAATATTGTGGGTTTGGATACCTCTGCATTCAGCCTGCCCGGTATATTTTCAGCTCACTTGGAAATATTGAAGCTTCAATATTTTATTATATTTGACTGAACTTATACTGGTGAAGTAATTCTCGCGATAATTATCGTAATCGTGATAAATTCATGAAAATTATCGTGGTATTTTTGTTTAATTATCGCCCAAGTTTATGATAGCTTATTCAAAGCTGAATTCAACAGTGAAAAGAGGTCTTTAGACCGAGAACGGATGACCTCCACCACACTTCCAGTTAATCACTGAGCTGGTTGCCCTGGCTCGCAACACTGGTGAAGGATCCGCTTCCCCACCAGCTAGCTGATCGACGTCATCAATGTAGATGGGCAGAAGGGTTTTCGCAAGCCGGCCTTTTCCAGCGTGGTCACGAGCTTTCATCGTTCAGCATGGGGTATATGCGTTAAGATGGCCGAACGCTCTCTCCTCTTTTTTTTTTCTTTCTTTCTTTCTTTTTTTCTTTCTTTGAGGTTTGATAGAACAATGGGTGTCAGGAACGCACCGTACTGTGATCCGGTGATTTTGAGCGCTTCTGAGCTCCTCGCAAGCGTCATCAGAGCATCCAACAATTAACAATAATGCCTTGGAGCTGATGTGCTGTTGTCTGTCGGCTGAAGAGTGAGCAGACTCTCTGAGATGACCGACAGCTCCGAATCTTTCCTTCAACAGCCTGATGTTCGGTTTTTGTACAATGAAAAGAGGTCTGGAGACGCGAAAGATGGTATAACTTATTGGTCGTAAATTCTGTTTGCTGGTAATTTCAAGAAACTGATGTAAATCACTGACCAGCTGGTCGCCATCGGACACAGAGAGTGCCAATGAGGCGCGCCCAACCAGGCTAATGACTATCTACTACGAGGCCGTCCCGGGCGCTGTGTACTACTGTCATGGTGGTATGCAGGATAAAGAACCCTTGGGATTTATCGATAAGAGTAGGGGGAAACCCCGGTCCCGGGCCTTCTGTTCTGGCGCCCGTATCATCCGATCGGATTGGGTGGAGCCGTAAAACCCCATCACTCACTACGAGGCCGTCTTCTCATCGAATTCTTCTTCCGAAGAACAATTGAGTGATAGGAGAATAAGTCAAATACGAAATACCTTGGTCTGTGGTAGAGTGGTATGATAAATTAATAAATAATGATAATTATTTTCATTGGCGTTTCTTCTCCTGTACATTGTGAATGCTTCGTTTGACCTTACTATCGGTAGCGTTATGAATGCGACGCAGTTTCTCCATTGGCGGCGATGCTGTTGTGATATGCATCTGATGACGCAATGATTGTAGGAATTTCTAACCGTCTCTGACCTTTTGTGACCTTTGGCTTGAGTTGCGTTTCCCTTGAAATCTGAGCTGTGTTCGTAGTCTTCTCATCTTTCAGCCGCCGGCAATCGCGTCGTATCGGCACAACCATCGCCATCTTGGAATATTGCACTGAAATTTGGCTTCGTCTGGCTGCTGCGAGCTTTTTTCTCTCGTCGACGAGTTCAAAATAATATGTATACCGAATGTACCAAGTTTTTATTTCGCTGTTCATCGACGATTCTTCGCATTCTCTTAGCTATCTCCTCTTTTTATCTGGTCTATCTTTTATGTTTCTCTTTTTAACTCATGTTAAACGCATATAGAAACTTATATGTATATATTGCGCTATAAGTGAATAAATTATTATTATTGTTGTTATTATAATTATGATTCACCTCCGAACCCACTGATAACTTCCTGGTACATGTATAATAACTTGATTCACGAATTGTAATAATTATTCCGCATGTACATGTACATTTTGTTTTCCTCTCATCCCCAGCGCATCGCAGAGAGCCGGTCCGAAGTGAAAGCCAAGGGTTTGACCAGTCGCAACGTCAGTCAGTTGACCGCTAGCCAGGTCAATAGAGTGCTGAAACCGTTCCCCCAGCCTAAGACTAAACTCTCCTCGTGATAGTGGGTTCCGTTCTCTTCTGTCTAACTTCTCTCTCAACTTCTCCTCTCCTCAGGTGTCAACGCACGTGGCCCAACACCTGTCGCCTCCTCCGCGCACCTGCAATCGGCCTGAAAGCCTCGGACGCTTAATTACCGCGTCTTAAATGCTGACACGGTCGATGAATGGCAGCGCGACCAAGTGTTAAATCGGCCTCCTTTACAAAAAGACTGCTCAGTTATGTGTGTGCGCGCCTGTTGATTCCCGTTTGCTGCATGCGTCAAGAATAAAAATTACCCGTTCGTTTGCTGTGTTTCTTTTAGCAAAATTCAACCAGCGTAGAATTATGAAGAGAAATTTCGGATTTTTTAGAATTTATTGCAGCAAGATTACACATTGTAATAACATTGAACTGTAATAACGTTGAACCGAAAGAAAAGCATTCTCATACAATGCCCGTCTTCGTAAACGTTGACTTATTATTAAATTACCTATATACATTTAATTTACAAGCAATTTTATTATTTTGTACAAATTAGCCGTCTGGATCGGAGATAAAGAGGTGAATACCCTCGTAATACTGCCGAGGCATCCAGACTCGCTGATCATGGCGGCAAGCATGCCTAACACGTCCTTGCACCAACACAAGTCCACTTCTAAATGGCCAGAAGCACAGAGTGCAGTCTTTGGGGTCACGTGATGCGGTCGTCAGTGGCAACCACAGCTGGCAGCCACCATGTCATCGTACTGCTTCAGGATTACGTTCTCATCGTCATCGAAGTAGAGCAGACTGATGGAGAAGAGCTTGTTGGGCACGCAGCACGGCATCTCCACCTCTTTGCCAATGCGCAGTGCGTGTACGATGCTCTGCACTGTGGCGTGGTTGGTCGGCTTCTGGTTCTGACCCAGAGGGAAGGGACACGCCCCTTTGCAGTGGTAAGCGTTGTAGCCCTTGGGCGAGATAATCCACCCCGACCACCCGATCTCATCAAAGTCCACGTACAGCTCTTGGCGTTGACATGACTTTTTCTTGCGCCGGTTGAACCGATTGAAGTTGGCTTGCGAACGTTTCGACTTCTTTGATCTGGTTGAAGAAGACCTTCGCGAGCGATGTCTTAGAGCGGGGTTGCTCATCTGGGTGGACGTCGTCAATTGACGGTGCATCTCTGGCGTCATGTAATGACGTATCTTGCGCAGCGGTGTTCCTCCATTTTGCGCTCGGAATCCCTCATTCAAGAAGCGAATGTACTCTCTGCGTGCCGACGCCAATTGCCCATTGCCAGGCAACGACGGAGCATCAATTCTCTCCACTGAATCGGCTGAAAATCGATTTAATCATTTGAAATTGACCCAAATAAAAGACACATACCCATGTTGAGGGCGAAGTGGTCGCTTCTTGCTCTGTCCGTGAAGGTGACCAGCACCGGTTGCTTGCTGTCGTGGTGCTGACCTCGCTGGGCGAAACGAACCCCGGTTTCGTTGACTGAGTGACCAGTGCCTAATGTGGCCGTCACGAGGAAACCTACAATCGAACGCCGTCAATATCACGTGACTCGAGAAGGGAAAGGACTGACCGAAGTTTGTGCTGGAGTCGTTTATCCATTGCAGCACCGTGTCCCCCACCTTGAAAATCTGAAACCGTCAAGATTAGAACAATTAATCATGAATTCACTGTTTCAATGAGTAAGAGGTACATGTATAACTCAATTATAGATAATTGAGTGCTTCGTTGGAAGAAGCATAGGTGATCATACCTGCCATCCATTTTGATGCACACTGAGTCTGCGCTGGTGGAGCAAGCGGAGTCCCTCAGGGGAATGCATCGCGGATTCATCCAGGACCTGGTACAACCGTAACTGCAAGCAGATAATCAGCTAGATTAGGTCTAAAAGAGGAGAGCACACCCACATCGACCACGTGGCTCAGGGAGGCCGAGGGGTGGAGGTCGGAGGAGGAAGGAGGAGGAGGTGGAGATCTGAGTTTGAAGAGGTGCAGCTCCGCTTCAAGAACGGCCTCCTGGTTGCTCAGGTGCGACACGTTGAAAGCATAGTGCATTTGGTGAAAAGTTGCTGCGAATCAAAGCGAAAAAATGCATTGTAATTAAATATAAATGTATGTATGTTTATTTGTATGGAAGGTAATCGGAGTAACAGCCTAAGAAAATAATCCGTTTCTTCTCAGCATGCTATGAGCCCCTTATTACCTGGCCCGCCACGCAGAGGTGTTCGTTATGGATCTGTAAACTCCTCAATCCTCTTGACACACACCTGTGACAGCACCTCCGCTAATTGAAGTTGGTCTTTTCACAGCGCCTCTCAACCTCTGCCTCCGACTAAAGGCACTTGAGGGCCTCCACAATGCGAAAGCAAACTACGCTTTCAAAGCCCCGACTTGCTTTCCTCTCCGCTCGCCCAGGTGTGTCGCTAAATTCTCCCACAATGCAGCCTCCAAATTATTACGTAGAGTAATTGTTACTTTATCATATTATGAAATACATTTATCAATTATGACTCGTTCTTTATGCGATCCAATAAAAGTTATATGCATGACCATCAAAATTATTGATTGATATGTTAGTGTTCTGGTAGAACATAAATCGGGCGCAGACTTCGAGAGGAAGACGGGCGTCGATCAATCAGAGGGAGCCTCCTCCCAGGTGGGCGTTCCCTCATCTTTCCCTCGTTTGCATCTTGGCGGGAAGTCTGGAATCTCCTGCTGCGAACGGGATTGTAATTCACGGGAGGGCGACGGGAAGAAAGAAGACGGATTTCGGATTTTCTCCGCGCGCACATGGTGATTAAAATAATGGTCTCATGCAACATTAAAAATCCACACACGCGTCAGTCTTTGCACTTGAATACCCCGCGGTATCAAAAACATCAAATAAGTTAGACTTCCCACGCAAAACAATGATTCGATAATGTTTATTTACATATAATATACAGAACACCAGACAGAGATGAAATGCGCACCTTTATCGAGGAAACCTCGCACGATATCCGCCTCGTACGGGTTCGGACTGCGACTGATGCCGTCCGTGTAGGCGACCTGGTCGTACAGATTCGCCATGTACTCTGGTGGAGATCGACGGAACCTCTGCTGCGGCACGCGGTCGACCTCGAAGACTCGAGACAGGCGCTCAATCGCTTGCTGACGTAGATCGTTCGTCGAAGAAGCCGCGACGTCATCAGCAATGATGAGGAGGACGAAGAGGACGACGACGTATCCGGCCTTCGTCCAAGACATGACGGCAGCGATGCATGTGGCATTTGGCATCGAGGTCGCCTACGTCATCGCACGCTGGTCTGAGAGTGATTTCGCGAGAATCACGAGACGCCCCTTAACGTCATTCGCCGTCACACCTGATGTTTCGCTGAGAACGCCGCCGCCTCCTCCTCCAACTCCTCATAAGCGGCCTATATCCACTTGAGAAAAGAGCAGAATAATGATATCCAATCGAACAATTCAGCTGACCAATTTTCAGCGTAATCAGTCCAAGCTGCGCTCTGATCACTTCTTGGAAATGAAATGTAGATCCGGTCGGCGCAGCAATCCGTCAAAATGTAGTTCTCGGGGTGAATTCTTCAGAGGTGTATCCTGCGGCTATATAAAGGGATGTGGATCCACTGCTGTTTTATCAGAGAACGGAAGGCTCCGGGGCGTTGCGCTGCTTGCGTTACATAAAGCAATGCTTGGCTCTTTTATGCTTGCTGCTCTGTAAAAGACACCTGCACCTCCCAGGTGGCGCTGTCGGCAATTCTCGGGGCGCGAAAAAGAAAAGAAAAAAAGAGAGAAAAATCAAAGATGGCAAAACAGACGAATGTTATAGTTGCTCATTGGAACATAATAGATACATTCACATCGTTCATGCAGCCGTCACATGGAATCGATTAATTGCCGTCTAACAACAATTATAATCTTTGTACATACAAAGTGAACATTAATTTATAATATTACAGGTGACCTATCTAGACAGCTTGGTATTTTCTCTCGAAGTTGTATATATAATGTATATATATATATAATTTCGAAGATATCATGCATAATTTTTCCCCACACTAAATATCTACAATCATTTGTGCCACGCGGATTTACGTCTTTTCTCAGCCGCGTGAGCAACACTTTGACGCGTGTCTCAGCTTTCAACGCCAAAGCACACAGGAGCAAAAGAGAGGTTTCAACGTGGATGACAGCAAGACACACAGCAGAACCGGAGACATCCGTGACCACGCATCTTCCTCCATCATCTGCTATTATGCACGTGTGTTTAACTGTTTATTCTTCGTATTTGGCTCTGATCCTCACAATTGGGGTCTTGTTGCAAGACTGTCGCTCTGAAATATTTTAATAGCATTCCTGAAACAATTGACGCACATTGAAGGCGTAAGTCACCCGGCGTTAAAAAGTGCTCTCGACACCTGAGAATGTTCGCCAGCACAGGTGCGTGGCGTGTGAGCCTCTTCAATTGTTGCATTAAGATAGCATCAAAGATCGCTTTTATGCCTTTTTAAGACGATTACGAATTTCTCACAGCTGCGTCGGGGATTTGGCAAAATTGTAAACAGTATTTTGCCAACTGCGAATTTATTATGCGTTCTGTGATAGACGAGGTGAATGTGACGGCTGCTGGCATTCACGCGTGTACTGCCTGACATTTCGATATGCGTATCGAATAAATCCACGTTGATATCGTTCAACCACTATCAAGTATCAACTATTAACTGCATGCATTGTTGCCGAGTTATTGACGTAAGTCCCGTTATAGTCAAAACCCGTGTCATCACGAATCTATATGACCCGTGGCGCTTAATTAACCCTGGGCACTCATTCCGTCTCACCAAACTTCATTTGAATATATAATATTGTAACCTTGAGCAATAAATTGTTCAATGCGTTTGGTCGCCTTTTATGAAATCTCTTAGTTGTGCATTTTCAAGGGAAAGCGCTGTAAAATCATAGAGCACTCACAGAATTCATAACGCATATTACCGTACACACTGGTTGCCTGGTCATGACCCTCCATATATTATTGAGAAAATTGCATATTCAAGAAAAATACATGTTTATTAAAACTGGACAGTGACACAATAAATTTGACAACTTTGAATATACTTAATTATCAAATGGATTTAATGAGTTCAATAAATGATATGAAATGAACATCAACATTCAATAATTAAGTACTATATAGTTACATTTCCGCGGCCTGCATTGCCAGGGCGATGACACTGAGCTTTGTCCCTTGATTACTGGGGTCTGGAAAACACGAGAAGCTTGGGGAGAAGGTGACTTGAAATGGAGCCAGACAAGATGGTACCTCATTGGCTGCTATTTATAGTAACATTTAGTCCCGGAAGGGCTTTCCCCGTTTGCTGATCAGAAATATGATTTTGCGAACGAGAGCGTATCGTTGCAGTTTGAGGGTGCATGTCGAAATAAAGTTTAAATACATATAATAATAAGATGATGCCAGGATTTAAAACCCAGTTGGTTAAACCGCTGACTACAATCCTATGCCGACCGTGGGGGTCGAGGTTTCGGGTTCGAGACCCGATCAGGCCACGGGCGTTATGATTGTGAATTACAATTGTAATTCTTCGGTGACTCTGCAGAGCTGCCCAACTGCGTAACAAGGCCGGGCGCTGTGTACTACTGTCTATGGTGGTATGCAGAATAAAGAACCCTTGGGATTTATCGATAAGAGTAGGGGGAAACCCCGGTCCCGGGCCTTCTGTTCTGGCGCCCGTATCACCCGAACGGGTTGGGTGGAGCCGTAAAACCCCAATCACTCACTCACTCACTCACTTTAAAACCCAGTTATTTCTTTTTCGTTTATTGATGCTCAAACAAGACACGAACCGATAATCATAAACATTCACGTGTTGTATTAAGTTATCTATCATATAATCTGCTCGATCACCTTTAGATTGGAGGTGGAAAGCTGAGATGTATACCTTCTTCTGGTACGTACATATACAGCAATATAATTCTATAATTATTATTACTTTATACAGTAATAACAAAACAAAATTTGATTTAAATTAACGTCACTTATTTGACCATGTGGAAATGAAGCATTCGTCTGGCCCTTTTCTTTCACCTGCTCTCATGGATCATATAGTTGGATCATTCTTTTTAATAACATATCAATTATAGAAATATTAATTTCCTAGAGCTAGTACTGCCATGGATCTATTCAGCATGGAATTGATCGGCATGTCGAAAGGTATACAAATGTGGAAAAAATAGTTTTTATAGCATTTAACCTCAGAAAAAACTTGATAATGTAGTGCCCACGTTTTTAGTGGACACAGGTGCACAAGTATCCGTCAACCCGGCAACCTCCACTGATCGATCCCTTGGACAGCGTCAAGATGCAGTGCAGCTTCAAGCCGCCAACGGCACCCCCATCCCCACGTATGGGTCAAGCGACGTGAGGTTGTGTCTCGGGAACAGAAAGTTCACAGCTCGTCTGGTGCATGCTGGAGTACAACGTGCCCTGCTAGGAGCGGACTTTCTACATCGGCACCACCTATACTCGTAGACGTCACGGGACGTCGCCTAGTGGATGCGGCCACTCTGTCCACCGTGATTGGACCCTCAGCAACCAGCACAGCCAGTGCAGGCAGATGTTGGGTGACACCCGTTCACCTAGACCCCTGCGCACTCCTCATGCAGGAGTTTCCGGGGGTCACGCAGCCAGACTTTGCTCGGCACGAGCCCCGTCACGGAGTGCACCATCACGTGGTTACAAAAGGCCATCCTGTCTGAGCCAGAACATGCCGGCTGAACCCGGAGAAACTCTTCGCCGCCAAGCAAGAGTTCGAGAATCTCCACCGCATGGGTATTATTCGTCCCTCAGACAGCGCCTGGTCTTCACCTCTACACCTGGTGAAGAAAGCTAATGGAGAATGGCGCCCGTGCGGGGACTACCGGAGACTCAACGCATCAACAGAGCCAGACCGGTACCCCGTCCCACACATCCACGACTTTGCAACGCAACTGCATGGCGCCACAGTGTTCAGCAAACTGGATCTTGTCCGAGGATATCATCAAATCCCCGTAGCCCCAGAAGACATCGGCAAGACCGCAGTAACAACGCCTTTTGGGTTATGGGAGTTCCTCAGGATGCCTTTTGGCCTCCGTAACGCTGGCCAGTCCTTCCAGAGGCTCATGGATTCGGTTCTCCGTGGCCTAGAAGGGGTCTACGTCTACATGGATGACGTCTTGGTGGGTTCGGCAAACTCGGAGCAACACTTAGTGCAACTACGGGCAGTGTTTCAGCGCCTGCTGGACATTGGTCTCCTGTTTCGTCCCGACAAGTGCGAATTCGCGAAGTCTAGCTTGGACTTTTTAGGACACCGGGTAGATGCTACCGT
>KB304376.1:170029-260599 GCA_000328365.1 Capitella teleta | reverse complement strand
ATATATATATATAGAGCAGAAATTGCAATTGTTGGCTCTGCATTAATTGTACATGTAGACATAATTATAGGCATAGTTACGAAATGGCGGGTCAGATGGAAATGGGATTGGCCTGGAACCGTGGGTCGTGGGGGAAATTGTTGTAATGGAGCCTATAATGGGGCCTGTTCTTATAACTAGAGCCATTTAGGTACGATGACTACTGTCAGAAGAGTGGGTTACACCCAGTCCCCGTTCAGTCGCATTTCTGGTGTCTTTGCAGGGAATTTGCACCCAATGCACAAAAGATGAATCGTTTGCCATCCTCGACCGATTCGTTGAGATGGGTGGAAATTTTATAGACACAGCGGACATGTATGGTCAAGGAGATTCCGAGGAAATCCTCGGACAATGGCTCAACAGGTGTTCTAAAGATCGGTCAACCATTGAAATCTAAAATCCTTCTTCTACGATAGGAATGGCCGAAAAAGGGAGCAGTTTGTCATTGCCACTAAGGTATGGGTGCAGATGTCCGACCACCCCAATGGAATGGGACTGAGCCGTGCGCACATCATGCAGGCCGTTGAAGATAGTCTGCGGCGACTACAAACTTCTTATATCGACCTCTATCAGGTGGAAGCTCCAGCACTGCGGTCAAAAGGTCACGTTTTTTGTTTGGTTTGTTTCTTCGACAGATCCACATTTGGGATGCCGCGGTACCTCTTGAAGAGACCCTCAGTACAATGAATGACCTTGTGCGTTCAGGAAAGGTCAGGTACGCAGGGGCAAGCAACGTATTTGCATGGCAGATGCAGAAAATAGTGGACATTTGTAAAGCAAAGGGTTATGATCCGTGGATCTCTCTGCAGGTGGGTAATCAAGTTGTATTGGTCGGTCGTTCTGTAAAGTATACCATCTGTACCTCAGCAACAGTACAGTCTTCTAACCAGACATTCCGAACTGGAAATATTTGATGTTTGCCAGAACGAAGGCATTGGGGTGATGCCATGGAGTCCACTCAAGGGGTGTGTTCTATGATAATCCTTATATCAATATGCATGTGATTCCATTCTATCTGCATATACACAGAGGTTGGTTGAGTGGCAAGATTCGGCGTGACACTGTTCTTGACCCCAGCAGCCGAGTGGGTTGGACATCTGCAGAGAAGGGAAGAGCTAATGAAGCATACGCAGGATACGAAGAATTTGCGAATGAGAAGACTTGGAAACTGTTGGATTTGATGGAAAGCATCGGGAAGAAGCACGGTGAGAGAGCATGTGCATGCAAAGGTGGTTGCTCACTTTGCATGTTGCAGATAAAAGCATCGCTCAGATTGCACTGCGTTGGCTTTTGGAAAAGGACACTGTTTCGTCTGTTGTTATCGGAGTCAAGAGCATTTCTCAGTTGGAAGACAACTGCGTAGCCGGCATGGGTTGGCGGCTAACTGGAGATGAGGTTTGTTTATTGCTTGATTCAGTTGATTGTGACCGTTTTTGTGCTGGTAACCATAGATATGGAGATGAGCTTCTTTCTACATATGAAGTATACTAACAGAAAGAAGCTCACCTCCATAATTATCTATGCTGGTAACTAATAAAATTAATTCTCACACGTTGGCAAAATCACACATTGAAATCATTTCCTGTATTCTTATTCCCATGATATTTATTATAGCCAGACAAATCCTATCTAGCATATTAACCAACATTGCATGGCATTCCATTCACATGTTTGCACATTATGATATTTTTTCAGGTTGCTGAGCTGGACGAAGCATCGAGTTACGAAGTTCCCTATCCCTATGGTATGGTTCGAAAGCTCAACAAGGAAAGCCAAAGAAACCGCCGCACCTGAGTACTACATTGTATGTTGAATGGCCTATGTACATGAGTAGACCGACTGATAAGGAATGTGGAGTTTATTTTGAAGTGGCATAAAGTGCGACAAAAATGATTTTTTTCCCCTAAAAGTTTAAAACCGAGTCATGTTTTCAAAAATAATTACAGTCCATAGTTTTGAGTAATTTTGATTAAGAAAACTCCAATTTCAGTGATTCACCTATATATTATATGTATATAAATAGATTGCAAATTACTCGACTTAAATAAAAAATGCCTCGATCTGCAAATTTAAGATTATAAGTAAATAATCGAATTTTTTGCATTATTAGATTATTAGAATGTTTGTATTGTTATTGTTGAACTATGCGATACTCGCCGAATGCCAAGCGAGTTAAACCCAGGTTTATCTGTTCATGAAATCACTTCAAGTCTAAGGTAATCCTCGTTAAACCGAGCTAAACCATGTTCGTGAAGCTCCAGTAGCTCTGTTTGGAGTTTTGTAAACCAAGTCAATGCGTCACTCATCCAATCATGGATGTGGTGTTTCCAGAATTAATCGGCGACTTACGAATAAGAAGATAAGTTAACGATGCAATCCCCCATACCCCAATAAAAACTTAGTTCACAACCGTTCTTGAAGCTCAAGGGAAAAGGTCAATACGATGTTCTTCTTTAATCTGATGAAGAAACAAAATCTTATTTTGATCGCAATTTTACAAACCTTTCCAAGATTTCGTCACAGCGTGTGTTTATGCAATGAATCCAACAAAAAGCTACACTTCACTCAATAAACAACGGATTTATTTCAAGTTTCGTGTTCGGCTAAACACCAAACTGGTTTTATGGTTTTTCATTTCGGGATGCATTCGGAATTGCCTACACCGTGGTTCCGTTAGTCGAGTCTGCTGGAGCCTTCCAAAAAGCCATGATTAAGATAAAGAAGAGGAAGCTGATGAAAATGATGATCATATTGAAGTGCCACCTGCAACAGGCATTCCTCAGATCAAGTCATCTAGTGTCTCAATATTTTACCAGTATTTGACAAAGAACTTGGACAGAAAGAAGCTCATGACTTTTCTGGTGTATTTGATATCCACCATGATGTCTTTTGACCAATCCATAAACTCGCGTAACTTGTTGCTTGGTGAAAATCTGTCCACTTCGTATTTGAATTTCTCTTTCGCGTCTTCCCGTAAAACATTCTAAAAGGTGTCATCATAAAAAGGAATGGTTTCGAATGAGACTTCAGTCATACTTTGTCTTTGCAGCGAAAGTAGATTTTTTGAAGCTTGTCATCTTTTACTATTTCGATGGAAAGAGTTCCATTGCTGTAGTGATCCCAGGCAGCTTGATCCTCCATTGTTTTAAGCAATTCTGGTAAACGACGAAAATATGATTCAATACGTAAATATTGCAGGTAATTTCTTGAACCAAACGTGGAACTGTACAACATATGCACCAGAAACAGCAATGTACAGAAGCGCCTGCTCTCCTCACCATTTTAGTCGTTCAGACGCATTTGTCTGGTTACAGATTTAATGTATGTTCCACATCCCCAAAATGGAAACAATTTCATTTAGAGGTGCAATACAAAATATACAGATGAAGATCAAAATGAAATGATGGGAAACGAAAGGGGTTTGGCTGCACCCAATAACCAAAGTGAGATAGCACGTCTAGATGTAAATCCACGCGCATCTGAGCCACGTACGAGGCTCCCATCACAAAGATTTGTATAATCTAATTCGGGGCACTCAGAGCGTCGCACAAATAAATGACTCTCAAATATATTTAATGAACTTTGACGTGTAAACTCTTGCTGGACTTGCTCACGTATGTCGTGTGTATTAAATATAATAATTATGTACATGTAATTAAGCAGTCGACGCAGCGTCGATCGCTCACGAAATAATTTCGGCGCTCCGTTGAGTTTGTTTGCTGACATCCTCTGAGACTATGTGCTGACTGCGCGCCTCGTCAAAAGATCCGAGTGGATATCACGAAATATTATGTACGTGAATTATTCATTTCAACGTATGTACATTTGTGAACGAGAAATTCACAAAACATCTAAATAAATAATGGACACAGACTTATTTTTCTTTTCTGACAATAATACAAATACACAAATGAATGAAATAATATTACATGGTGAAATATCTCTGTATCGCAATCAATTACACACTATTCTAACCATTTAGTGACTATATCTTGCAATTAATCTGGTATGGATTCGTGAAAATCAGGCCTATTTTCTTTGCATATGTTTCTAATGTTAGTATACATGGCCACAGGTATACGACTTACTGTTAGTTTAATTTAGATGTCTACGAATCGGATAAACTTTGGATGCGTATTTCGTTAGGAATAAAGAAAATTGAATGTAAAATTGGTTGAAGACATAATAAATTATGTTCATATCGAAAACAGAGGTACCAGAAGCAGGCCTGTTTCAAAATAGGATCTTACTCGGTTTGACAGAGGCCCCCTGTTCGGTTATGTCGATGATTCTCTGTATGAGATGGAAATAGCAGAAACCAATGTCCAAGTACATCTCCTTCAAGTCTCCATTGGGTAAAATCTGCAATGTAAGGAACTGATGATGGTGTGCATGTTGGGTGTGATTATACCCACCAATGATTTGGCGTAAGCCTCTGCTGAAACTTGCCAAATGCTCTCAGCATCAAGAGTTTCAGCCACTTTCTGTGGGTATATTAAATATATTTATTCAAAGTGATAAATATACTTTAAAAGTAGAGTGCTGGGAAATTGAAACCTATGAACATAGCGCTTGGAACACAAGGATGGCCAAGTCGTTTTGAAATCAATATGAGGTAGTGTACATCGTAATGAAATAAATATGAAATATTGTCCATCTTGGTGAATTCAATATGAGATCAATATGTGATATTGTCCATATTGATGAAATCAATATGAGATATTGTCTATGTTGATGAAATCAATATGAGATATTGTCCATGTTGATGAAATCAATATGAGATATTGTCTATGTTGATGAAATCAATATGAGATACTGCCAGTCATAACAACAAGCGCACCTCAACTTTTCAGTTTCATGCACAGCATTATTGCCCAATCTACCCTGATAATTGAATGCGTACACACGGAAGAAGGCGACTCAGTCAGGTGTTATGCGCGCTGTGTATTCAACTTTTTAGTCTGTTTACTGTTCAGCTGATTAAACCTACTTTATTACGCCTCTCAACTTTCTTAAGAACTACGAATTGTGTGACAACTAATTAATTTGGACATCAGAGGGATTACGAAATCAGATAAAAGAACAAAGCTTGCTGGTTCGTGAATCAGCACAAGATATAGTAATTACGGTGAATGCAGAATTATTCCATAATCGACAATTGCTTGCGCTATAAGCAACAGGCGCCGACCGCGTGTTGCTGCCTCGTGGCCTCTAAACTTCCTACTGGGCCTATTCAAACTAAGGAAACATTAATTTTGACGATATTAGTTGACAATTGATTGAGATCATTCCGGATCCAGGATCAGGGGCCGATTCCAGAAAGAAACTTAACTTTGGGACTTGAGTTAAGTCCTCAAGGCGTTAAGTTAAGTAAATTTCAGGTTAAGTCGATTCCACAAACGCATTTTTGCTGAACTTAACTTAAGTAGCGTAAACTGGATTTGGCTATCTGCCAAGGAATGTATAACACATGACAGGAAATTTGATCAGTGGTAAACGAACCTTGCAACATGACTTTTATGAACTGCATGTTTATGATTTTTCCAAAACTTTATCGAAAACGAAAGCATCACAAACGCGAAATGCGAGTGTATAGCGTCGTTCATTCCTAATCATAACGCAACAAGTGCACTTTTTCCCCGCTTTCCAATCATAACGTTTTTTGTTGTTGTTTTTTTTTTTTTTTTTTTTTCATAACGCTTTTACTATTATTTTTATTTTTTATTCTATTTATTTTTTATTTTTCATGATGCCTTCCAGAGCATTGCTCCTGTCTGGAAGGCTCCTTCTAGGTGTTGACACAATAGCATTAATCTGGCGTCTTCTGATCGGCGCCATCTTGAATTCACTAAGTTTGATTTAAGTCAGGTCAAGAGGTCACTTAAGTTTTGCAGGGTCTAGAGGACTTAAGTTTGTTTCTGGAATCGTTTTAGTCAACTTAACTCCTCTCGAACTTAGTTTTACCACTTTACACTTTTACCACAGGAATCGGCCCCAGAGTAGTAAGTAACAGAGCTAGTTATTTTCCTATGATTAGGCCTACCAATCTTCTTACATGACAACTGGGTAATCAATTACAAGTACCCAATAGTTATATACAATTATAATAATAAAGAAAAAGGGATGCATATAGATGATGAAATTCGAATACAAGGAAAATTTAAATCTCAACCGTGAAGCTGTGAACAAAGTATAATTCAATCAATTGTTATGAATGTGTGGCCCGTATCAATCGTATTTTACAAATGATGCCACTTGTATTAGCAATTAAAAGTACAACACCACATGTATGTGATATACATGTGTATACATGATGAATGATGCAATCGTATAAAGAATAGCTTACCGGTAAAAGGTGATGAAGGCAGCTGAAGAATCATTGAAGATGCATGTACTAGTAGTTGAAACTTGAAATGCGTGGATATAATTTTGCATGTCTGCTCCCAACGGATGCTAAGAACAGAATGATGTAACATTCAAATAAGTAATCGTGAATATTCAGGCTTCATGCATACATTTTAAGTTTTGGCCTTTAATTGCCAGTGCCCATGTGGCTGGGCTGGAACAAACACACACTATTAGCATTTGCTCAGCGGCTTAATTGGTTGAATGCTTTCAGATAAGTCGCCAGATATGTCAATGAAAAAGTGCATGATTGTGGCACGTGATAATTGTAATTCCTTTTTTGTCAGAGAAGTTTCACCTACGTGGCACAGACATTTTCTTATGTGTATAATTCTCGCCACAAAAGTGGCAGAAGAACGACAGTGGCGAGGAGCAATACTTGTGTGGCAATGATGGTGGGTAAATGGCATATATCCGACACCTGAATGCTATCTGGGAAATCAATATGAGATATTGTCTATGTTGATAAAATCAATATGAGATATTGTCTATGTTGATGCAATGAATATGAGATATTGTCTATGTTGATAAAATCAATATGAGATATTGTCCATCTTGATGAAATCAACACCAACAAGAAATATTGTCTATAACTATGGTCTGTCCTTTCTAAAGTACACTTCTTTTTAGCATACAATTATATAAATATTCCAAGACTTCATATTACTCAGTGAGAACCGTCAACAACAATTTCAGCAGTGCAATGTTACGGCAAGCTTCTGCAAACCATTCCAGCGAGCTAGAAGCCATTTGAAAGCGAGCACCACATGTTTACTGACCACACTGCTCGGTCGATCTGGATCCCCGTCAGGCTCTTAGAAAATATGGTTAAAATCCAAATGAGCATATTCAAATACTGAACTTTAATTTTCACAAAATACTAATGCATTATAATGTATAATATACGTACATCTATAACTTTATCGCACTCAACTGAAGCTGAGATTTGATATAATGTTTAATATTATTATCAAAAAGCTATATTGAGAAACAAATATCAGAAAGAAATATTCCACGGCAACATAAATCGACCAAGATTAAAAGTAAAGCCTTTCAGAAAAGTACACCGGCGTAAGAAAATTTTTCTATTATTTATCAATGTGTTAATTAAGTCTAGCTTTTGTATCTTTCATTTTGATATGCTATAACATATAGCATGTCTATACTCGTATCCTTATAAAATATTTGGAGTTTGATCTAATTAAGATAAATGATTGTCGATTAGATTCGCTCAAGTTTTTATTGATTAGTTGACAGTTAACAATTGTTAACTTTGCCGCATATATATATAGTACGTCATTCGCATACTTTCTGCGTTTTTGCTTTGTTTCCCGTGAAACTTGTATGGCTCGACTCTAAAGACTGAAGAAAGGGACCATAATGCTATCGGGCACCCCACCCAGCCCCATGTCTGAACCCCCCCCCCCCGCCTCCCTGATTTTACGCCACTGTATTCAGGCTAATCGGGTTCAGAGTACAAGCACTCGCTTGTTTGGGTTCTCTGCTTGTTGTAGTTTAGTTCAAAACAGAAGAAAGATGAGCGAAGGAAAACTCGGTTATCGTTTTCTGGGTAATTCCGGATTGAAGGTCTCAGAGATTTGCCTTGGGACATTGACCTTTGGTTCACCCATCCAAGGGCTTGTGAGTATGTTTATACACTGTCAATAATTAAAGATTTCATTCTCATATTGTATCCTGTTATTATAGTTATATAAATAGAATGCATAAAAGGAAACTTAACAAGGAAATTAGGGCATGAAAATTCTTTCAAATCTGCAATATTTATGTGCTCATAGTATCACTTTATAGAGCAGAAATTGCAATTGTTGGCTCTGCATTAATTGTGCATGTAGACATATGCATAGTTACAAAATGGCGATTCAGGTGGAAATGGGATAAACTTGGAACCGTGGGTCGTGGGGAAAATTGTTGTAATGGAGCCTATAATGGGGCCTGTTCTTATAACTAGAGCCATTTAGGTACGATGACTACTGTCAGAAGAGTGGGTTACAGATATCTATTATACGTAATAAACCAAAACGTGGCATAGTATTTCTTAGGCACCCAGTCCCCGTTCAGTCACATTTCTGGTGTTTTTGCAGGGAATTTGCGCCCAGTGCACAAAAGATGAATCGTTTGCCATCCTCGACCGATTCGTTGAGATGGGTGGAAATTTTATAGACACAGCGGACATTTATGGTCAAGGAGATTCCGAGGAAATCCTCGGACAATGGCTCAACAGGTGTTCTAAAGATCGGTCAACCATTGAAATCTAAAATCCTTCTTCTACGATAGGAATGGCCGAAAAAGGGAGCAGTTTGTCATTGCCACTAAGGTATGGGTGCAGATGTCCGACCACCCCAATGGAATGGGACTGAGCCGTGCGCACATCATGCAGGCCGTTGAAGATAGTCTGCGGCGACTACAAACTTCTTATATCGACCTCTATCAGGTGGAAGCTCCAGCACTGCGGTCAAAAGGTCACGTTTTTTGTTTGGTTTGTTTCTTCGACAGATCCACATTTGGGATGCCGCGGTACCTCTTGAAGAGACCCTCAGTACAATGAACGACCTTGTGCGTTCAGGAAAGGTCAGGTACGCAGGGGCAAGCAACGTATTTGCATGGCAGATGCAGAAAATAGTGGACATTTGTAAAGCAAAGGGTTATGATCCGTGGATCTCTCTGCAGGTGGGTAATCAAGTTGTATTGGTCGGTCGTTCTGTAAAGTATACCATCTGTACCTCAGCAACAGTACAGTCTTCTAACCAGACATTCCGAACTGGAAATATTTGATGTTTGCCAGAACGAAGGCATTGGGGTGATGCCATGGAGTCCACTCAAGGGGTGTGTTCTATGATAATCCTTATATCAATATGCATGTGATTCCATTCTATCTGCATATACACAGAGGTTGGTTGAGTGGCAAGATTCGGCGTGACACTGTTCTTGACCCCAGCAGCCGAGTGGGTTGGGCATCTGCAGAGAAGGGAAGAGCTAATGAAGCATACGCAGGATACGAAGAATTTGCGAATGAGAAGACTTGGAAACTGTTGGATTTGATGGAAAGCATCGGGAAGAAGCACGGTGAGAGAGCATGTGCATGCAAAGGTGGTTGCTCACTTTGCATGTTGCAGATAAAAGCATCGCTCAGATTGCACTGCGTTGGCTTTTGGAAAAGGACACTGTTTCGTCTGTTGTTATCGGAGTCAAGAGCATTTCTCAGTTGGAAGACAACTGCGTAGCCGGCATGGGTTGGCGGCTAACTGGAGATGAGGTTTGTTTATTGCTTGATTCAGTTGATTGTGACCGTTTTTGTGCTGGTAACCATAGATATGGAGATGAGCTTCTTTCTACATATGAAGTATACTAACAGAAAGAAGCTCACCTCCATAATTATCTATGCTGGTAACTAATAAAATTAATTCTCACACGTTGGCAAAATCACACATTGAAATCATTTCCTGTATTCTTATTCCCATGATATTTATTATAGCCAGACAAATCCTATCTAGCATATTAACCAACATTGCATGGCATTCCATTCACATGTTTGCACATTATGATATTTTTTCAGGTTGCTGAGCTGGACGAAGCATCGAGTTACGAAGTTCCCTATCCCTATGGTATGGTTCGAAAGCTCAACAAGGAAAGCCAAAGAAACCGCCGCACCTGAGTACTACATTGTATGTTGAATGGCCTATGTACATGAGTAGACCGACTGATAAGGAATGTGGAGTTTATTTTGAAGTGGCATAAAGTGCGACAAAAATGATTTTTTTCCCCTAAAAGTTTAAAACCGAGTCATGTTTTCAAAAATAATTACAGTCCATAGTTTTGAGTAATTTTGATTAAGAAAACTCCAATTTCAGTGATTCACCTATATATTATATGTATATAAATAGATTGCAAATTACTCGACTTAAATAAAAAATGCCTCGATCTGCAAATTTAAGATTATAAGTAAATAATCGAATTTTTTGCATTATTAGATTATTAGAATGTTTGTATTGTTATTGTTGAACTATGCGATACTCGCCGAATGCCAAGCGAGTTAAACCCAGGTTTATCTGTTCATGAAATCACTTCAAGTCTAAGGTAATCCTCGTTAAACCGAGCTAAACCATGTTCGTGAAGCTCCAGTAGCTCTGTTTGGAGTTTTGTAAACCAAGTCAATGCGTCACTCATCCAATCATGGATGTGGTGTTTCCAGAATTAATCGGCGACTTACGAATAAGAAGATAAGTTAACGATGCAATCCCCCATACCCCAATAAAAACTTAGTTCACAACCGTTCTTGAAGCTCAAGGGAAAAGGTCAATACGATGTTCTTCTTTAATCTGATGAAGAAACAAAATCTTATTTTGATCGCAATTTTACAAACCTTTCCAAGATTTCGTCACAGCGTGTGTTTATGCAATGAATCCAACAAAAAGCTACACTTCACTCAATAAGCAACGGATTTATTTCAAGTTTCGTGTTCGGCCAAACACCAAACTGGTTTTATGGTTTTTCATTTCGGGGCTTGGAACTCTGAGCTCTGTTACGATGTTTGCGCTCCCACTCCAGTTGTCGAACTTTCTCTTGCTCCCGCTCACGATCAGCCTCCTATAAAACGAATTCATGGGGAAGCATTCGAGAACCAAGACAAACCGACAAACCTCCTGTTTCATCTTGGACACCAGATAAGTCACTTGGTGCATCAACGTCTCCAGACGCAACTCATTATTGTCTTCTTCATGCTGCAAACTCAGCGCCCGGTTCAAAGGAAAGAAATCGTAATTCTCCCTTTCAAGCTAGAAGCACACGAAAGAAAGCGATGAGACCACTAGTACGGAACGGCTTTGTCAATGTTACCAATCGGCTGACATAGAGTTCCAATGCGGTGTAGTCATTAGTTCGAGTTTCGTCCAAGTGAATGAAGAAGAACAAGTACGCCCACTGGTTGTGCTCGTGTTTGACATGATGTTCAAAACCCTGATAGTGAAATACACAACAGATTCTTACGTAATGACTTAATGAGCATTTCAGCTGACCCCTCCTTGGTGCTCAAAATCATAGCTATTGCGACTGCAGATGAAACACGTCGAGTGCATATCGCTGTCGACTTGCCACTGGAAGAGAAAAGTGCTGCTGTGAAACAATTCTATTTTCTACCGAAAGATCCATACTGTACACATCAGCTAAACGCAATGGCCAAATAATTAACAATTTTGTTCGAGTGTTTCAATGAATGGTACCCTACCAATAATTATGGCTATGCACGGCCATTGAAGGATTAAAAAAAAACATACCTTGTTATCTCGAAGTTCAGAGAAGGTATCGACGATGATACCGAAAATGATGTTCAGGCCAATAGTTGTGATGATGATGAAGAACGTAAGGTCGTAAATTGATTTGAACAGGTGGTACGTAAACGGTTTACCCTCAGGTACCTCGAGGAACTAAAGAGAGAAAAAAATAGATTAAATGAAGTCCACGTATTGGGGTGATAATTTTATCGGAATTATGATTGCACACACTTCGGTAGTTTTGTGCTGGCGAATAGACACGATAAGAATTGTGGGAATATATAGGATGAACACATTCATCACACGAGTGTAAAACAAGAAGCAAATGATCATTTAGAAGAGAAACATCACAGTGCAAGAGTTGTTACGAGCAGAGAGATCCCCTTCGCGAGCAGTGTGTTTTTGCATGCAGAAACACAGTCGCTGAACAAGGCGAGAACAGTTCCTGGTTCAGCTCAAATAACGACTTGATTGTGTTTAAACAGCGACATAGTAGCATACAATCTCCACGCTTGATTTGCAAAATCTCTTGAAGAAAACTGTGTCCGGTCGTTGCCACATTCTGGCTCAGATCGACTGCAGCCTTTATTAACCTTATTCTCTCTCGTTGTGCACGAAAAACACACCGCTGCTTCTATACTATATATGACACATATTTTCTATAAACTTACAAGTGCATAGATATTTCAAAGCAATATCAGTCAAAAGGTTAAGAATAGAAACACAGAACAAACACGAAATTGACAATAGAATGAAATGGGCGCAATGAAATACTGACCTCGATCTATCCAAGCGGCAATTAACGCAATATAAAACTCTTAACAACTTTCAGTGAGCCTCTCAGATGTACTACTCACGTTGTACATGCCGTCGATGAGGCCACGGTGGACAGTGGTCACCATGCACTCATAGAAGTTAGCACAATAGTGACCAGTGACAGGGTTGAAAATTTCACGGTAAAACGCAAAGGAGACGAGTGAGAAAATGAACAAGATAACTAAGCCGTAAATGAAGACCAGGAAGAGTGAAACACCTGCAATGTGAGGTGAGTAAGCATCATTGATTTAGTAATTAGTAGTGATCAACAGCACAACATTAGTGACATTCACAGAGGCACGCTTGTTTACCTCAAATATACCGATAGCCGCCCCGCGGTGCAACATTGTCACCGCGCATTCGTACATCGTGGTGCAATGCAGCCCGGCCACAGAATCAAAGAGTTCGCGATAGAAAGCGAATCCCAGCTGTGCGTACATGAAGACGATGGCCAGCATGTAGCCAAAGACCAAGAGCAAGGAAAAGCCTGTTGGTCATCATAACATAGGGGTTACTGCAGTCTGCATATGTCATAGCGGCCAATCCATTGTCTCAGTCCCTTATACTGTGCAAACATTTCCTAATTTTCATTGTGCATCAATGTTACTTATTGACACATTAAACCAAGTGACCATTAATTAAATTGGCGTCCAAAACAAATGTCCTTATAGTGTAGCGTACATGACATGTATATGATATATTTAAATTACTGATAGAGGCGATATGCTTGACTATATGACAATAGTCCACTGACCATTTTTAGTGACTGCCTGGATTGCCCTTTTCAGCAGTTGGTTGAAATTCGCCATATGAAGAAGGTGGAAGGAGAAGAAGTAACCATAAAAGAAGGTCCCAAGCATTGAGAAGGCAAAGACCAACTGACGACATGAAAATCATCAGCTCAAACACCAAAGGACATCGATGCACTCACCATGTACCAGAAGGTTTTAACGCTGAAAAACTTCACTTCCAAGTTTGAATCTCGTTCTTGATCATCATCGTCTTCTTCATCACCCAGATCTCGAGACTTACGAAGACTCTTACAGAAATTCCTGTTGAGCAAAAAAAAAAAAGTCGTCTTATAAGTTTTACAAATCTTTTTTTATCCCCACATGGCGATGGTTAAACATTCGCTCGTATTGTAGCCGTGCTTCTTGAGAAATTCCACAATATCTATCATTTAGTACATTTTAAGGCACGTATATATATATACGAGCAAACAGAGCAGTAGTTTTGCTATCGGATTGTGATGCATATGACACCTAGGAACGTTCTTCACTAATGTCTATGTTCATCATTACCTCAGGCGTGTGAAGCGAGGGAAAGTCGGATGGTTGCTGATGAAAAAGCTAACGAGGACACAGAAAGAAAAGAAATTGTGAATCCCTCCAAGAACATAGGTCGTCAGTGTAACTTGATCGGGATATTGCAGGTATTCTGGCTTGTATCTGCGAGGAGAGAGTGCAATGCAAACATCAGCCTACTTGCATTCGGAATTGCCTACACCGTGGTTCCGTTAGTCGAGTCTGCTGGAGCCTTCCAAAAAGCCATGATTAAGATAAAGAAGAGGAAGCTGATGAAAATGATGATCATATTGAAGTGCCACCTGCAACAGGCATTCCTCAGATCAAGTCATCTAGTGTCTCAATATTTTACCAGTATTTGACAAAGAACTTGGACAGAAAGAAGCTCATGACTTTTCTGGTGTATTTGATATCCACCATGATGTCTTTTGACCAATCCATAAACTCGCGTAACTTGTTGCTTGGTGAAGATCTGTCCACTTCGTATTTGAATTTCTCTTTCGCGTCTTCCCGTAAAACATTCTAAAAGGTGTCATCATAAAAAGGAATGGTTTCGAATGAGATTTCAGTCATACTTTGTCTTTGCAGCGAAAGTAGATTTTTTGAAGCTTGTCATCTTTTACTATTTCGATTGAAAGAGTTCCATTGCTGTAGTGATCCCAGGCAGCTTGATCCTCCATTGTTTTAAGCAATTCTGGTAAACGACGAAAATATGATTCAATACGCAAATATTGCAAGTAATTTCTTGAACCAAACGTGGAACTATACAACATATGCACCAGAAACAGCAATGTACAGAAGCGGCTGCTCTCCTCACCATTTTAGTCATACAGACGCATTTGTCTGGTTACAGATTTAATGTATGTTCCACATCCCCAAAATGGAAACAATTTCATTTAGAGGTGCAATAAAAAATATACAGATGAAGATCAAAATGAAATGATGGGAAACGAAAGGGGTTTGGCTGCACCCAATAACCAAAGTGAGATAGCACGTCTAGATGTAAATCCACCCGCATCTGAGCCACGTACGAGGCTCCCATCACAAAGATTTGTATAATCTAATTGGGGCACTCAAATTTATTTAATGAACTTTAACGTGTAAACTCTTGCTGGACTTGCTCACGTATGTCGTGTGTATTAAATATAATAATTATGTACATGTAATAAAGCAGTCGACGCAGCGTCGCTCACGAAATAATTTCGGCGCCGCGTTGAATCTGTTTGCTGGCACCCTCTGAGACTCTGTGCTGACTGCGCGCCTCGTCAAAAGAGTGGATATCACGAAATATTGTGTACGTGAATTATTCATTTCAACGTATGTACATTTGTGAACGAGAAATTCACAAAACATTTAAATAAATAATGGACACAGACTTATTTTTCTTTTCTGACAATAATACAAATACACAAATGAATGAAATAATATTACATGGTGAAATATCTCTGTATCGCAATCAATTACACACTATTCTAACCATTTAGTGACTATATCTTGCAATTAATCTGGTATGGATTCGTGAAAATCAGGCCTATTTTCTTTGCATATGTTTCTAATGTTAGTATACATGGCCACAGGTATACGACTTACTGTTAGTTTAATTTAGATGTCTACGAATCGGATAAACTTTGGATGCGTATTTCGTTAGGAATAAAGAAAATTGAATGTAAAATTGGTTGAAGACATAATAAATTATGTTCATATCGAAAACAGAGGTACCAGAAGCAGGCCTGTTTCAAAGTAGGATCTTACTCGGTTTGACAGAGGCACCCTGTTCGGTTATGTCGATGATTCTCTGTATGAGATGGAAATAGCAGAAACCAATGTCCAAGTACATCTCCTTCATTTCTCCATTGGGTAAAATCTGCAATGTAAGGAACTGATGATGGTGTGCATGTTGAGTGTGATTATACCCACCAATGATTTGGCGTAAGCCTCTGCTGAAACTTGCCAAATGCTCTCAGCATCAAGAGTTTCAGCCACTTCCTGTGGGTATATTAAATATATCTATTCAAAGAGATAAATATACTTTAAAAGTAGAGTGCTGGGAAATTGAAACCTATGAACATAGCGCTTGGAACACAAGGATGGCCAAGTCGTTTTGAAATCAATATAAGGTAGTGTTCATCCTAATGAAATCAATATGAGATATTGTCCATCTTGATGAAATCAATATGAGATATTGTCTATCTTGATGAAATCAATATGAGATATTGTCTATCTTGATGAAATCAATATGAGATCAATATGAGATATTGTCCATGTTGATGAAATCAATATGAGATATTGTCCATATTGATGAAATCAATATGAGATCAATATGAGATATTGCCCATTTTGATGAAATCAATATGAGATATTGTCTATGTTGATGAAATCAATATAAGATATTGTCTATGTTGATGGAATCAATATAAGATATTGTCCATCTTGATGAAATCAATATGAGATATTGTCTATGTTGATGAAATCAATATAAGATTTTGTCTATGTTGATGGAATCCATATAAGATATTGTCCATCTTGATGAAATCAATATGAGATATTGTCCATCTTGATGAAATCAACACCAACAAGAAATATTGTCTATAACTGTGGGTATATTAAATATATTTATTCAAAGTGATAAATATACTTTAAAAGTAGAGTGCTGGGAAATTGAAACCTATGAACATAGCGCTTGGAACACAAGGATGGCCAAGTCGTTATGAAATCAATATGAGGTAGTGTACATCGTAATGAAATAAATATGAAATATTGTCCATCTTGGTGAATTCAATATGAGATCAATATGTGATAGTGCCCATGTTGATGAAATCAATATGAGATATTGTCTATGTTGATGGAATCAATATGAGATATTGTCCATGTTGATGAAATCAATATGAGATCAATATGAGATATAGCCCATGTTGATGAAATCAATATGAGATATTGTCTATGTTTATATAATCAATATGAGATATTGTCTATCTTGGTGAAATCAATATGAGATCAATATGAGATATTGTCCATATTGATGAAATCAAAATGAGATATAGCCCATGTTGATGAAATCAATATGAGATATTGTCTATGTTGATAAAATCAATATGAGATATTGTCTGTGTTGATGCAATGAATATAAGATATTGTCTATGTTGATAAAATCAATATGAGATATTGTCTATGTTGATGAAATCAGTATGAGATATTGTTCATTCGATTAAATCGACACCAACAAGAAATATTGTCTATAACTATGGTCTGTCCTTTCTAAAGTACACTTCTTTTTAGCATACAATTATATAAATATTCCAAGACTTCATATTACTCAGTGAGAACCGTCAACAACAATTTCAGCAGTGCAATGTTACGGCAAGCTTCTGCAAACTATTTCAGCGAGTTAGAAGCCATTTGAAAGCGAGCACCACACGTTTACTGACCACACTACTCGGTCGATCTGGATCCCCGTCAGGCTGTTAATAAATATGGTTAAATTCAAAATGAGCATATTCAAATACTGAACTTTAATTTTCACAAAATACTAATGCATTTTAATGTATTCTAAACTCACCTTCGATGTGTTGGTTGCCTGCTTGTGGTCAGCAACAATATTTTCAGAAGCGACCTGTCCGTTCTCCTCGATCATGGCAGTAACAAGTGTCCCAATACCCTTCTTCAGTTGGAGAATCTGGATGAATACGAGTTAATTTAGAGTACTTTATAAGGACTGATCATACCTCTTTGACAGAACACCCTTGGAAACTGGCTCCGCGTAGTATGAAGTTGATGTAATCGCAAATTTTGCAGTCAAATACCACGACCTGGTTGTGCAAGTTTCCCTGTGGGAGGTAAACTCCAGTAAATACAGTAATTATTGATTTATAACTCACGGAAGTAAACTCAACAAGAGTCGAGAAGAGTTCCGTCACCAAGCCGATCGTTTTGACGCTGATGCTGCTGTAGACAAGACTTAAGAAACGCGCCGTCTCAGCTATCAAATTGACCGATTTGATGTTATCAAGCTGCTCTCTGAGGTAGTTCTAATGAGTGTAATACTGTTACAACACTCAAGTAAAACTTAAGAATAACCAAAACACCTGAAGGATTTGGTTTTGTCCGTCACACACAAGCCCGAGAATTTTGAGTACCAATTCAATGTAACCGTCATCTTTGTACTCAAGAATGTCCCCGTCTTCTATGCTCATTGCTGCCAGGTCAGCCAAGTCTGTCTCGTCCAGTTCCTGTAAAATACCAACGATCAACTCGACCCCTACATGGCACAGCAGTCAACAGGGAAAGTATTCACGGTATTCTACCTCAATTTTAACTTCCGGCGTCTGAGCTTCCGGGGATACCTTGTTGTCCTTGATATGCATAATTTCCACCAACGGGATTTTGTCGCCTTTTCCAGGCATTTGCATCATATTATCCTCTTGCAGAAATGCGCTGCTCTGTGCGGCGCCCATTCCACCGGGGACATTGAGCCTGCCTCCTCCAAACGCAGAACCCCCAATGCCTTTTGGGGCAAACAAACTTGAACCCATCATTTGAGAGCGATTCATGGATCGGTTGCTTCCCATGCGGTTCGACGACTTCTTTCCGTAACGTCCCTTCAATGCGTCATTCCTCTGTAATAGTTGTTTTTAAATAAAAATTAATTTATCCATGGTAACAACTCACCCCCTTCTTCCCACCCATGCTCGTACGGGAGTTTCTCACCGCAAGCAACGCAGATCCCATTTGATTGGCCATTTTTATCTCCTGCAGCAAAGGTTTTCAACAACCATCGGGTATAATATTGAAATAATCACATTCGCTGCCATTTGTCCCGTTTTCAAAGCCTTTCTCAAAGCCTTTGCTTGTTCGATTGCTTCTTCGACCTTCGCCTGATGCTGGGCAATCAGTGAACGTCTGAAAGAACCAATTGTATTGTTGTGAGTTGCGATCAAGTATGACTTTTAGACTTTTATACCTTTCCTTGGTGGCGAGTGCGCTGAGTTGCATGCGGTTCTTGAGTGCAAAGAAGAAGTTCTCTTCTCTGGTTCCGAGGAAGTAGTCAATCAGGCTTCTCTATTCAAGAAAATCCAATTGAGTACATTTGATTTGATTCGCAAAAGCACGAATGATCTCACCTGTACATCTTCATTCCCTCCAAACAACATTGCAGCCAAAAATGCTAACACTTCGCGAACAATATCATCTCCCGTCTTCGATAAGTGCGGCAACACCTTTAGTAGTGCCATGTGGTCATTCAATGCATTCTGGGAATCTATAATGCGCTTGAGTTGTCTGCAAGTGAGATGCATGCCTTAATATTATCCACAAAACCTATTCAGCATTGTGAGGTTTTCGGTCTGAACAATCGCGAATTTGTCCCTATTGATGAGTGATGATGAGTCAACTGGATTGCATGCGTGAATTAAGTTTCCACATACATTAGTTCTGAAAACAGTAATTTAAAGTGCAAAGAGCTCCGCATTACTTCTATATGCCTTTTAGGATCTGAGCCATCATAAGACACAGCATTGTAGCCAAGCGTTATCTCACTTTCTGTTGGCTTTGAGGTCATTTTCCCAGTCATCAGGCAACTTCACAACCTCGTTATGGATGATTGCCCTGAGCAGCTGCAGGCACTTGATATCCAGCACCTCCTGATTCACTCTCTCCTTCTCATTCATCTGTGCATTGGCAGCTGAGATGGCCAACTGTTCCACCAACTTGCCAGCCATCTGGTATTTGGCCTTGATATTGGAGGCACTGGGGTTGATGAAGCAGGCAACATGCTCTTGGAATTCTTCTCCCAATGGTAGCTCCTCGTCGCCACCCAGATCAGTGTACTCTGCATAATTCACGCATAACATTACTAGGAGCAAGTATTTTCGAATCTATACCTTTGTCTGAGTTGAATTTCAACTGGGTCTTGAGGTCATTGGACCCTCCATAAACGGTGCTATAGTTGATGGAGAATATGTTGAGCTGTGCATTCAGTTCTTCCTCCTGATCATAGTATTCTTCGTATTTCTGTGATGAGCAATATGAAATAAGGAATTCCAATGAGAGATATATAATACTTATCCACCTTTCTGGCATCACTGCGGATGTCCTGAACACTCGTTGCTCCGCCATACTTCTCTTGAAATTCCTCCATAACCTGAAAGGCGTATTATAAAATTTATATCCATGTGACTGTCATACATGTACTTATAATATGTTGACAACAAGCAATGGAAATGGTCAGGTGACATGTAAACCAGCAGCATATTCATAATATTGTACTCAAAACGTCCAATAGTTTACACGACAACATTTATCTGACATCTGAAATATTCCCACAAACAACTGTAAACTGTGGAACACCTGATACAAGATATAGTAACGTAAACGAATTGATTGAATGGAATTTAAAAGCCAGAATAAGTGAAATTCTTAAGCAGAGGAAGTGACCCGAAGCAGGCTAACTACAGTGCAAACCTGGTAAGCACCGTTTCCTTCTGGCAACTGAATGGTATGCGTGAATTAATGCTCTGAGGGTTTACACATCATATCAGTGTTTCACTAACCTCTACTGGAAGCGTAGAGGCAGACAACAGAACATTCATGCAACCAACTATGCCTTTCATCTGTTGCTGTTTGCTGATCAAGGGGCCCACGACTTTGATGAATTCCTGAATTAAACGAACATTGCAGTATTGATGAAATTGACTGTAGTTGTTTGCAGCAGGTTCCTCACCACAAAACAGTTGGCCAGTTTGTCCAGCTCATCGGGTTCATCTGGAAAATTCTCTCGATCCGGTTGGTAGTAGTTGTGAAAGAAGACCTAAAATGCGAAATGAACGCTGCTCGTTTGGTTCGTGTGGATAATTCACCTGGAGAAATGGAACAACTGCGTCCAGAAGATAATGCAAACTGCCGTGGATGGTTTTCCATTCTCCGTTGCCCTTCTCACTGTTGAATAACGGAGTGGTGTTCAGTGATGTGGTTGGAATAAATCACACAGGGAAGGTCTATACCTCCGTATATTTTGATACGAAGGAGAATCGCGTTCAATTAAGACACCATTCAGTGTTAACAAAGCAAAAAGCGAAAGGCATCCAATTTTTAAATACATGATTTGGTGTTTTACTGTGCTCTAAAATAGTCTGATCTTAACCTGAGGATGCTGTTCAACACGTCTGGGTCATCCATGATTCGGTCGACCAAATTTTGACTGCAGCAAAAAAAAATGGAACATAAAAGCAAAGAAGACGGACAATGAGAAGTTTGAAAAACGACACAAAATATTGAAAGCTTCTAAAGAATCATACGTGCATATGCCATGTGTTAAATGCATGAGGCGTGAGGCATGATGGGGTTTTACGTCTCCACAGAACCCGTT
Organism: Capitella teleta; assembly: GCA_000328365.1. NCBI lineage: Eukaryota > Metazoa > Annelida > Polychaeta > Capitellidae > Capitella > Capitella teleta. Next base: position 239,387 of record KB304376.1, on the reverse strand, counting down.
CGAGTGATATGGGCGCCAGAACAGAAGCCCGAGCCCCAAACTCTTATCGATAAATCTCAAGAGTTCTTCATCCTGCATACCACCATAGACAGTAGTACACAGCGCCCGGCCTTGTTACGCAGTTGGGCAGCACTGCAGAGTCACCGAAGAATTATAATTATAACTCACAATCGTAACGCCCGTGGTCCGATCGGGTCTCGAACCCGGGACCTCGACCTCCACATTGGGTATTGGATTTCAGTCAGAGGGTAAAACCGACTGAGCTATTCGGTGTCCCTTGCTTCATTTATTGACCAAAATGGAAGAAGCCCAGGCAGAAGTGATCCATGCGTAATAATTCAGTTTTAACAGCTCTAAGCCTCTAACAAGTACACATAGTTAACATGTACTTGACAGTGACAAAGATAAGGACTATCACTGATATTCCCATCACACAATAACAACGCCTAATATGTGATTGTTTGTGTCCCTCTGATCGATTTGATTATTGTCGAATCATGAATTGACACCGTCTCATACCGAGTGCAGTTGCTCATACATCCTAATGCAATCAATACTTTCGTGATGCATACTCACAGCAATGAAAACATAGAGTTACAACATGTGCATGCTATTTCATTTTGTACACTCACTTAATTAGCAAATTGGCCGATTAAAGCGTAAGTAGACAGAAAACCGCATGGAAAAGAGCAAGATTGTGTAATAATATTCGTGACATAGCCATCGGCGATGTAAATTCATAAATCTGGTTGATATCCAGGTAACTGCAGAAACATGCAGCATGCATTAGGTGACTTATCAAGATTCGCAACCAGTGACATACACTTCAGTTGCCTCATCGCTTGCATTAGACTCAGTACAACTGAAATGATATACATCAGTCTGTCAGTATTAATTCATTTCGAATGTGGCAAACATGTGCTGCCTATATTCACACACCATGAACGTGTTGCATCAGAAATGAAATGAATAATTTAACATATTACAGTCGTGCACGCAACCCATTGTGCTGTTCCCACCAAGGATCAATACTTGCTGTCTTGTTGAAAATAAATAGCTTCAAAGAAGTGAAGTCACTCGATATTCATGCATCAAAGAATGTTTGAATGAATAGGTGATTTTTAACTCTGGCACTCTGGCGCTGCATTTGCGCTACGTATGCAATGGTAAAGTAGGTCTGTTACAGTGGATCAAGTCAAATGCTGTTAGAACACGGATTAGCCAAACACAATGTTACAAACAGAAACCTGTTTGATCTTGGCCACGGTGACGAAAAATCGCGGTTTGAACTGGAATTGAGGAACTTCGCAGTTGTAAATGTCGGAAATGAAATTGCCAGGCGGTAGAAAAAAGTTTTGATCTTTAAGTCATCACGATTTGGAAACCTCTCTCATTCTTAACTAACACATATCAGATCCACTATAATTATACTTCCTTTACCTTTTACTCGGAGATTTCTTCAGTAGCTGTTTAACAGTCTCCGAATTATCTTTTGAAAACTCGGTGATTTTGTTCAACTCCTCACCCAGCCCGGTGATTACTTTCCACATTTTTCTGCAAATAAAGAACCACGTCATCGTTGTATGAGGCGAAGGAAGAATTTTCCCAGCACATACTTGTCGTGCGGCAGATCCCCAGCTCCACTTTCAATCATTCCACCCGCAGTATTGAGGTAGACCCAGAGGAAGAATCTCAGGTAGGGCCTCTTCAGGTTGCTGTCCATTTTGGGCTCACTGAGAATCGTCATCAACTCATCCACGGAGAAGATTGTTTGGCAAATCGACTCAATGAACCGGTTCTCTCCTTCTGCGCAGGTTGCCAGCAAATCAACCAGCGCTATCAGGTAATCCAACTCAACGCAAGGAGGTCCACATAGCAGCTTCTCTCTTGATGGATTCAGCATACAATCGTGATACAAATATCATCCTTTCCTACCTTTTCTCTCGTGGTTGATCAATGACATGAGCGACTTCTGCTCGGTACTGCATAAAGTATTTCATCACGTACGCCTGGTTGCGCTTCAAGGGCAGGTTCAGCTCTTCAACTTTGACCACGGCATTGAGAAGGTCAAGGAATTGCGGTGCTTTGGTTGAATGCTGTGCTGCCAGCACCATTATTCTTTGTACTTGGTACGACAGGATCTTTAAACAGGTTTGCTTGTTTCCGGTGAACACCTGTAGAAGTATAATGTTCCAGAACCGAAGTTATGCGCATTCAAGGTTCGTACTTCGATCAAAGCATTCGCCATTTCAGCTTCCGCTCCCTGGATGTTTAAAATCATGTCCAGTCGATCAAAAAGTCGCTGTTGCACCACCTCATTGCCTCTGGCCAGAGCTTTCAACAGGAGAAATGATTGTTGGAACACGTCACGAATGCCACTGTATTGCTCCTGTGTCGATAACCTGGCATTGCATACATTCACTGTCAGTGTTATAAACTAACCAGAAGGTGAATATCAATTTCTTGAGAGAGAATGTCAAAGAGAATCGTCAAGACACCTGCAAAACACAAAAGTTCCAGAATATAATGATAGCCGTAAATCTCACCGTGGTTGTAGAGAATGCTCTGGTTCATAGGATGCTCCTCATCGGGTTCGTTCTCAAGGGTACATAACCTGAGTACGAGATAAACACAAATGGGAAACAATAATAACCAATTCTCACTTGCTCAGTTTCTGTAGGATGTCCCTCATGGTTCTAGTTTGTTCTGAAGTCATCTTGGAAGCCACCAACCTCTGGATGACTGGCATGGTAGAGTGCAGCTCCTTCAGTACATCAGTCGATCTGTCTGTGATCAGGACCTGAAGATTAAATGTAAATCATGTCCCACAAAAAAAAAAAAACGTTGGTGTCAACCTGTGCTTGCACTGCTCGCTTGAAAAGGTTATCCAGAGCAGAAAATTTGCGATCCAGCAAAGTCATTGACTTCACGACCATCTTCTCATATTCATAATGCGATAAATCCTATAAGTGGAATACAGAACACACTTTATCGTGTATTTTGTACATTACAAACTTACCATGAGAACGTCTTTCAGTGGGTAAGCTTGGAAGAAGTCGTTAGATTGTATGAGTTCCCGTAGGAGCTTCATGGCAACGTTATTTGTACTGGAAGATTCAGACATTGCAAAACGGTAGTTTTATGCATGCATATTCTTGAATACCTGGAATTCTTGTAGATGTCATAGCTCTCATAAAGCAATGCCCCAAGCTCTGGATTACCGCCAACCACGTGGTGAGCCTTACTGTACGTCGTCTTGAAGTTTTTAACAAATTGCTGGAAAACTCTTAAGTTAATTTAGGGTTACTATTGCGTGCAATTCTCACCTCAAGCTGTTCATTGAAGCTAAAATTGAAGAAAAGATCGAGCACTTCCATCGCCCTGAAAGACAATCAAGGCGCATGGTGCAATGCCGATGGATGAAACAAAGAGCTGAACTCACTGGTGTTTAGCGTTTATGTACCAATTTCAAAACCTTGTTGATGATAAAACGTGATAAGAATTTGATCGGTGTGACTGACATACCTGTTCTATTAGCATGTTGTGTCCGACCATAGATGCAGTCATGTCTTTGTTAGAATCGAGAAACTTTGAAATCCAGTCTCGGAGGTGTGGAAAGTATCTATTTGTTGACGAGTTTCCCCGTGTTTCCTACGGTTCAATCTTTATGTGACGAAGGTGTGAATATTCCGCCAACTCACCTCGTCCTGTCGCTCTGTTTCGGTTTTAGTCGCCCCAACTTCGTCCCAAACAAAAGACAGATTGATGCGATCCAACGTGGCTGTATTAGATCCAACGTCCACGAACAAAGCTGTGAGGCATATTTTAAATCTATACGCTTCATCTATACGCCCTCCAACGACACTCACCGACGATTAGGTGGCAGTACTTGGCGCGTAGCTGATCAGGAAGTTGTTCATTGGTGAGACAGATGAAGGCTTCTTCCCACGTCAGGTAGCCCAGGGTCTCAGTTATCACCTGAATGGCCTTCTCGTTACGCCCCTGAGTGTTGTGCAAATAGCGCTTTGCGGTTATTTTCACAGTTTCGACTTACGTAGCAAAGTTTTCCAAACAAATCCAGCTGATGATCAAGGAACAAAAACGCCTCGTCATTTTTCATGTCACTCTGTGTTGAAAAAAAAAAAGAACTTTGATCATGTGCTGCTTTATGCTTAATACAGGGCAAATGTTTATGCGTTATGAAAAAAACAAATTATAAATCAACAAATTTGTGTCAAGAAGCGTAAACTGTTTGATTGATGATATCTGGTGCATTTATTTTCTCTTCTTTTCTTTCTTTTCTTTTTCCAATTTCATATAAAACGATAATTTTGTTTAATGCGCTTATCGAAGAAAGTGTGTGGAAGTACTGACGTGGAGTTGAATTTTGGTCATGCAGATTAAAATTAATATTATTTTATAATTCGATAAAAATGATTAATAATAGTAAAGAATTTGAATAAAAAATAAGTCCGAAATGAAAACTAGGGAATCATAAAAATTCCCAATGATTCACAGGCTCAAATTATCCCAATAAGTTAAAGTATCTCCATAATATACTCGCATTCATAAGAAACGCTCGCTTTGTAATCAATCACCAAACATGGAGTGTATGCATTATAAATAAAAATAAAACGAACAAAAAGGCGAAACGAACCCGAAAAAATGCGATGTGCACATTCAGGAAACAATGAGACGATCATTCCATCACATAAAATAGGATGCCACGCACTAATACTCTATTAATTGACAAATATATTCTTTAATGTAAATATCCCGTTTTGTTGCACATTACACCCATTTTTTTAACCCCCCCAAAAAATCAATCTAATCTATGCTTGGAAAGAAGTGGGTCGGCAGTCTGCTCGTATCAGTCGGGGAAACCTTATTCCACAGTTTATTTGAGAATTACAAGGTCAAAATGACAACAAAGGTTATTGGACATAGCTACTACAGTGAGGCAATTGTTTAATCGAAGCAATAATTTGCTATTCTTTGGAGGGAAAAAAAGACCCATATTGATGACAGAAAAAATTATGTTGTGCGTTGTGAATAATGACGCAAACATGGAAGCACAAATAGAAATAGTGGAATGGAACATATTGTAAATGCTACAGTGACATTTCATGTAATTGAACGGCGCTTCGTGAGACTATATTGACAGCGAGCGTAACTTCTGAGTGGGAGTATAAGAAGTTATGAAGTAATAGATAATTTATGTTATGGAATACGACTTTATTTAACTTTAATGTCGGTATTAAATGCCAGTAAATAGGGAAGGGTAATCATTACTACACATTATTAATGTTTACTCTACATTAATCTATATACAATGCGAACAAAGGTTTCTATACAGACATATACACAATAGCACCAGCCCCAACATTACTGATAACTTACGATTTTTTTCTGAAAAACAATGAGAGAAAAAAAAGATTAAAATTGCATGAAACGCCATGTGATCAATGTGATCGTGGTGCAGGTAAGACAGCCTCACCTGTTGAACGAAATCGTGCAGAGCCATCCACGTCTTCTGATTGTCTCGAGAAACGTACACCACATTCGACTCTCGGTTGATTTTCTCACCCAATTCTGTGTGAAACACGCAATTCTGAGGAGAAAAGCATTATTATTTTATTATTATTATTATTATTATTATTATTATTATTATTATTATTATTATTATTATTATTATTATTATTATTATTATTATTATTATTATTATTATTATTATTATTATTATTATTATTATTATTATTATTATTAACTACATAACTACAGCGTCAGGCTGCATGGCTACCCTTCGTTAGTCGACCGAAACAAATCCCCATTAGTTGACATTATAAAGTTCATAATATTACTCGGCATTGATCAGTGTCCCTACAAATACTGAATTAATGATTATATTGTAAAAATAAATTGCAAATAGAAAGGGATTATTGAAGATTTAACTACGCCGAGATTTCCTTTCTTTTCTTTCTTTTGTTCGATCCTCGAGCTGAGGGCGAAGGGTTTACAATACACATTTAAAAAGCGCACAATTCAAGGCAATTAATGACTTAATAATCTTTTAATATATGTTTATAATTCATATTAAAAAAGCTTACAGTTAAAGGCAATTATTGACTTAATAATATTTCAATGCAATCCAAATTTATAATGAATTCATGCAATACGATTAATATAAAACGTTATATTTTGTGTGCCAGAACTATTCAGCTATATTATTATTTGGTAACCATGGTAACTATGCTCTACATTTCGCTAATACCTGCATTATAAACTAAGCGACCAGTTTTCAAGAACATTGTCTCATCTGGTAGCAAATAGGAGGTGATCTCGATATCTGAAGGAAATTGATCACAGGGGAACATCACTTAATTGTGATGACGATCCCTTCGACTACACTATGCTCCCACTGTGCTTCTATTGGCATCGTGTTTTCAAATCGAATCAATGTTGTAAGCGGTGATCGAACCTTTTTGCCCTGCATCAGCCAAACCTCTGTTATGTAATTCTGGTTGTCTGGAATCGACACCCCGTCGCACACGCATAATACACTCAGGAGATCCAAGTATCTGTAGTTCTGCAAGGAGAATTCACCATTAACCGCATTTAATCTATGTTGTATATTCGAAGACAATCTTGTTGTTCACCAGATGATCAAGATACAACTAACATTCAACGTACTTTGTTTATTCGCAAAAGATCCACAAAACTGTCAATGTGCGAGTGAGTGATTCTATCGACAATCTTTCGGTTATCTTTGACCAACTCCATGACCATGTGTGCAGCATTTAGACCAATCTCTCCCTGAAATTATGGCATGAACACCAAGCAGGATTCATTATAACTCATACTTCGTATGCAATCTGACTCTCAAAAAAGTCAATGTGTTTCGCAATGTACAATTCGTTCTTGCGACTGTCCCCCATCAGATATGTGTAGAGCACGTCATAACATTCAACTATGACTTTTGAGAAGTGACTACAAAACACAAGGTGAAGAGAAGCATGGCAGTGATGCTCATGACGTACTGCTGGTCTGGAGACCCCCGACATGGAAGCTGCTGCAGTTGCACCAGAAGCTCCACGACCTGCAAGAGGCAATCACATTTTGAGTATTCACGCAAGATCTGAGTTACCCTCAAGTTCCTCAGAAGTTTCTGTCTGTTTTTATTCGGTACGCTGTTTAGAATCATGAATTTCTTCAGCTCATGCATAGCCTGAAACAAGGGGAAGAGATGGACATTTCGTTTTGTGTTTTTCTTACGCCAATGACGTTGTGCGTTTCCTTGGCTGTCAGCAAAATGCCGTTCTTTTTCTGTTAGAATGAGACAAAAGACAGTTTATCGAAAACCATAATCGTAGAATATGAATATTTTTACATCCGTGATAATTTTTTGCAGGAATAGAACATTGCCAGCCATGTAGTTGAAGTCAGATATGTCGGGGATTTGTTGCAAGGTAAATGCGTCGTCATACTGCATCTCTTCCGACAGGCACAGTTGGCGCAACGAAGCCGTCGTCCAGGTCAAATTCGCCATCGAGGAATCGGTCTTGGTCGACCCGCCTGTCTTTCGCTGGTATTCGTCTGTCGAAATGGAATTCCACGATGAAATTCATGTTTACTATTGAGAACACTGACCCGAGGACGCATGGAGCCAGGTACTGGTGACCACGTGTTCCAAGCGACAGTATGTCTCGTATTTGATTTGATCAGTTTCCTGTAGCCGGAAAGAATATCGAAACCAACAATAAAATTAGCAAACACTCGACAATGCTGGGAGTAAAGGTTGCCTTGATAACAGGATGTAGTCGGAAGACGGTTTTAGGATCCAAGTGGTTGTCAGTTAGTGAGATCGCCTTTCCGTCTGTCCTCAAGTACTTCCGACAGGTCATATGCTTCAACCTGCACTGCTGTTCCCATCGAACAACACTGCCTGTAAAATACCACAAATTAAATTAAATTGTGTCTAATTGAAACTGCCAACCGTTGCAAGGACCATCCTCCAACTCAATCTGCCAAAATGTGATAGCAGAAGTTGACGGGAAAAGAGTCTTCGGTTTGTTTTGATCAACAGCACGAATTCGCAAGTGAACTGGAAATTCCAAGGATAAATCATGATTACTACTGACCCAGAAACTGAATAATTCAAATAGAATTTGTAGAGTGTCGGCATTTACGCGTGAATTGCATGATCAACCGACCGTCTTCCGTGACGCTTGAGTCAAAAAGGCCTTCAGCAACCAAATACGCCTCTATTTCCTTGTGGAACAGCCTGATTGGGTCTCCTGCCTGTTGATTGCATGCAGACGGCGTTTGAATGCATTCTAATAATGACGACTCAGCTGACCTTGAGGAAGTTTTCGTGTTCTTTCTCGGGTTTATATCTTCTGTAGAGAGTGAAGCCGGATTGTCGGACCGATAAGTTCAACTCGTGGCTACAGAAGAGAACATTGCAGAATAGCGTCAGCGAATCGATGCATAATTTAATGCTTTTTGTGTCATAACATCCAGGAGTTTATGTCTCCTCCAGATAATTATAATTATAATCAATAGCAAAGGGTTGAGATACTTTGTACTTGTTTTGGTTCTGTTATACTTACTTCTGACTGTACACTGAATGACTTGTGTATGTCGCTTTGCTGACGTGGAGAAATTGGCCAGGACTTTTCACACTCTCCAGGATGATCTGGTCATCGACTTGCACCTGCAATTACGTGGGTACATGACATAAATTATATGCATCACTGCGCATAATTGTTATGTAATAATATCACACGAGGTGACGTCATAAGTTCACTATCGTGACGTGAACATAATTGAGTTCAATTGTAAATGAATGAGCTCCACAGTTATCAAGTCTGATCAAGTTATATAACCTATTGATCAATTTAAATCTCTTTCGAAAATTTGACCCAAAGAGCATGCAGATTACGAGGCGATCAGGCGAGGGAGAGCGCTGTTGATCTCAATGAACTGCTTAAATGCTACAGATAAACAGTTTTAAACGCCAGATAATTATCTCAGCCCCCTCTCCTCCCGCTAAACAGACGACATCGCGCCAAGGTAAACGACCACTGAGTCTATGTTGGTCACTCTGGCAAGAAATAATCCTACGATTCTGCGATGCTTGCCACCGTACGAGTCTCTTGTATATTATACTACGCGTTAGTATATGATGCCAAGTGGTCTTCCCATCCCAACTTCAGGCCTCCTCCTCCCCCTCAACGCTCAACATCTATTTATATAAATGTACCAACATTGCCTGGTATTTCAGCATTTATAATTTGTCCTGCAAGCCTTTCATAATGAACTTTCATGGTGCTGCCTTCATCCCGAACTTGGATGACAATTCAATCTATTTTATTCTCATTATACGCAAAAGGGAACACTTTTGGAACTGAGATGAACATCCAGCACTGACCACATCGCCCTCCGCTTTCACTTTATAGCGAGGCATGATCTTGAACTGCGCATGCTTCATGTTGTAATCAACCAGATGGACCTGCAAATACTCACTCAGTACTTAATGATATTCAAATCCAATCGACCAATTACCTGCATGTTGCTTGACTCTGTCTTTGATGTCTGCGTGGCGCTGACGTGGACATACTTGTTGGTAAAGATATGGCGCAGCTGACAAACATCAAATAAAACCAAAACATTTAAGCTTTCAAGAAGAGACGCACTTGCACTATTTGTCCATAGAGAACTTTCTTGCCTTGCTGTCGCTTCTGTTCGGTCACATTGTCTTCGTTTTCTGCTTCGGCGGCAGTCTGTCAGACACAATAGTTCAATGAGTGACATCTTATTCTTATCTTATTCTTTAGCGATCTTATCAATTTACCAGAGCCTGCGAGGCTTGTGTTTTGAGTGAGACGTTATCGGGGTCTTCTTCCGCCTTCGCCTTCAGTTTGCGATACTTTTTGTTCAGTTTATATCGATTGGCGATGCAGATTTCGAACGAGATGACTTTGTACAAAGACCAAACATAAATTATGAAGAAGGGGCGTGTCGACGATCACTCACCTTGTGGGTCAGGGACATTCGGATGATCCCTCTGCTGTTTTGGAATCACGGCTAATTCCGAATGAAATGAACTGAATAAAAATACTAACCATTAGTAATTGACTAATTATGAATGATAATTCATGCAAATAATCAAAGGCAAGAGTGTTGTCTTTACAACGCGCCAATTACTTCTAGTGACTTTCGGTCCGAAAAGGGTGACAAAGCACTGGTCAATGGTATGACGCGTCTGCCATGGTCACGTAATTAACGTTGACTTTTGATCAAAACTCACTTATTAAATGGTTACAAATTCGGTGACATTATACACCACATTCGACGAAATCGACACATAGATAAGATAAGATAATGATTTATTGCTGAGACAGACAGAAAAAAAAAAACTCATATTGCATTCGAACAGCACATTATAGGGACTATCGACTAACCCAAAACCAGAAATCGTATTTCCCTTCCGACTTCGAATGAAAGAGTGGCTGGCGGTAGAGTTCACCTTTTCATACATTATTTGATACACTTCGATTTATGCTCACCTGCGGATATTTTTGTCTTTCTTTATCTTCAACATAAAATTTTAAAACTCCTCCGTTCAATACTTTTGAGACTGTTGGGTTTTTACCCTTCAGACCTTGCAATGTATGTTACTCAACAACTGTTCTTATTATTTCTACAACATGTGGTGTATTTCTTGCAACGAATGCGTGTTGCAAACCCTTCACCCTTTCCCCTGTGACTTTCTTGACTCGCAGACGTCTCGCAATCTCACACATCCCTCAACTATTGAAATGTTCTGCTTTGGCGAACAATGTCTCGTGCCCGATCGAGACATTCATATCGCGAAATTTAAAAACAAAAATCGCTTGCATGGATTTAGCGTATTCAAATAACAGTTTTACCCTAAATCACCATAACATCTGAAATCCCTCCAGGGTAGAGTATGGGTAAGAGCTAATGATGTGCATTTCCAGGGCTAATCAGTGCGCGTAATGTTATAATTATATATGTACCACAAATCTTGTATCATTCTTCCTGGAAATGGTACTTTTTGAGAAGTTCAGTTTACTATAGCACAGGAGTACATAGGTGCATTATAGTTCAATGTCTGTGTTTGTCACCATAAGATCCAATTAAACCCGGTCACTTGTTCGCGCATTCGACCAAATACCAGCTTAAAAGTGCTTACAATGACGCAATTGGATTCGCTTGACAACCAGGGAGCTAGTAATCCGCTTCGTCTTACAAATATCACTCAGTCGAGTTACTGAGGACGGTCCCTGTTCGAATATCTATTGCAAATCACCTATAACCATGAGCAAACGTTGTAATTGTTGACAATGCATGCGTACCGACTGGCGACCATGCGCCATTGCAATGCATGGGACGTTAACTTTTCATGGATTCAAGCTCAGCATGGAGTTATGTGTCATTATTTAATGGATTGAATACACCTGCACAATGCACAGTCGGTACTACGTTTGCTGCATCGGACACAGAACACACAAAACACTTTATGAACAACATTGATTGGGACATCAGACTTAGATTTGCTTACAACCGATCGATCAAGACTTCATTATCCAATGCAACGTGTCGTGTCTCAAAGTAAATTTCCATAACAAGGCACGTTACATATTGAAGAATGGAGTCTGTAGGTACGCCAGAAAAGATTCCTAGAAATAATACCAGTAATATCACGCACTCAGTACCTGTTTCATATTATTGATGTGCAACTCAAAGGAGCTGTTTGAGTCAAATTAACATCGATTTCCCCATGCATACATGTATATATGCCAAGCGAGAGAGTGTGTGTAAATGGGCGTTTTATCTCCGGTTTTATTGTAACATTATATCCAACAACGCCTCAAGAAAATGTATATCTGATAATGATAAACCATATAGAGTCATGGACGAAGAGCTTCCTATGCAACACGCACGGCACTCTGTAGCCGTTTGTGGGCGGTCCTTTAAATCACATTAACACAATACTTTACCAAGTTCTATGACTTTACCTGCTTTGGGATGAATATAAATATCCGAAAGCCTCTTCAGAGAAGAAGCAGACATTGTCTCCGACACACAGACTGTCTGACGTCATGGCGTGTGGCGACGTCCAAGTGATGCTTGCTCTCTGGTAGAAGATCCTTCAGTGAACACCAGAAAGCGCGAATGCTGATCGATCAGCGAATCGGCGCCCACTCACGCGCAACAACACTAAAGCGTCCCCCAATCTTCGATACTCAGCGACGCGCAGTAGAGAAACTGGGGTCAGGTCTCAAAGAAGAATGCATTCGAAACTATGCTCTTCACATAAATAATGAGGTTGGCTTGAATATATATGACTGTCTATGACTGGAAACACCATGCAGCCAAGAGTGACAGTTTGGTATGCTAATATGTTATTCGATTTCCTTGGGGTCTGAAAAGCTTAACTCGATCAAGCTCTTTAAAAATGTATTATTGTATCATTTTTCATCGAAATTCGTCACTTCAAAGCAACTTTTACTCAATTTGAAATGTGATATTAAAAAACTGAACCTAAATACTCATAAATGGCTGAGTGATTTCCCAGTAAAACAACTAGAACTACAAGTAAGCCTAAGTAGTCAAAGGTCTGTAGTCAAGAATCACAACACGACTACTGCCTATTTGTTAATCTTTGAACATACATTGTGTTGATCAACCTCCTCACACTCACTCAAGGCCGTTTGATTGATCGGTGGCTGGGATTATCAATAGCAGAATTACGAAACAAACCATTTGTGTTGGTAACAGGGTGGCAAATACATCGACCCCGAGCGTCCTCTTTTATCCATCGACTGCTCTTCACGGGTCTGTTTGGACGCGTCACATTCGAGTTTTCTTAATTGGAGCGCGCGAGATTATGCAACGAGGTCAAATCAAGCCGTGAAATTATTCATGGCTTGGTTTGTTATCATTTTGAATGGCATCTACATCTACAGAATCCAAGAATTATTTATCAAACTTAATTATGTTCGTTTTAAATTGCATGTAAGTGCCAATGTTTTATCGAAATCAGCAAGTCAAAAGTAGGTCTAATGGTTCCGTAAAAGCGCGCCATGGAACATTTTATGGTACCTGTAGTTTCACGTTTCGGTAAAATTTTACATTACAAGATGATTCGAATTTTATAAGTATAATTATTAAGTATAATTTATTCCTTTTGTGAAAGATTTATTATTGTGTTAGGAATACAAATAAATTATTATCAAATCATTAAGCTATGTAGAATGACGCAAATCACATATTTTTTCACATTTTTTGCATAAATATATGGGTATACAATATTTTGTCAGTCGAAAATATTCATTCAAAGATATGTATTGTATAACACAATACATATCTTTGAATGGATATTGTATATCATTAAGTAGAAAACTATAACATAACATATGGAACAAAAATTAAGAATCAAAATGTGAATTTTTGTGCACATTAACTTAATTATCTACATGTAGATATCAATAGCTTTTCCAATGTTGGGTCATCGTTCATTACTGTCCAAATTACACCTGAATGGAAATCGTAATATTTCGGTCGCAGATACATGTAAAAGATAAAATTTCTGTTCGAATAATCAAAATATGCGGGTATTTTTTTTTTTTTTTTTTTTTTTTTTTTAGGGGGTTGGGTTTGATGCACCCCTAGCGCAATTTCCGTGTTGACTAAACTTGTTGCTGTCAGAATTCAATTCAATTTTTATCGCAGCAAAGCCTATAGACAAGCATATATATTGTAACAAATAAAAATCGGTGATCAGATGTGGAGAGATAGTGTTATGGGTTGTTAATGAAGTATGAAACTTTTAGAACTTCCGAAATGAGGCTTTGAGAGTAACATCGGCAAGAGTGCGCTCAATCAAAATTTAGTAGTGTCAGGGAAATTATTAATTAATTATTAATTAACACGCTGATCCGGGTCCACAACGACGTGCTCAGAGAGGTGGACAATGATGGGGCGCCGTCTTGTTGCTCCTTGACTTGTCCGCCGCCTTCGACACGATCGACTATCATCTGCTGTTCAACCACCTTCAGTACCAACTCGGCATCACCGGCACTGCGTTGCAATGGTTCGCATCGTATCTCAGCGACCGAACCCAAAGGATCAAGATAGCTGACTGTCTGTCATTTCTGCATTCAGTGCTGTACGGTGTGCCCCAGGGCTCAGTACTGGGCCCTCTTCTCTTCACGCTCTATACTGCGCCCCTCAGCTCCATCATCCTGGCGCACAACCTTGACTTTCACCTTTACGCTGATGACACGCAGCTTTACATGGCATTCACTCCAAACACCATCGCCGCCACATCCAGCGTTTCTGCTGTACTCGAACGTGAAGACCTGGATGTGTGACCATTACCTAAAGCTGAACGACGATAAAACTAAGCTGCTGGTTGTCCAGCGCCCTAACCCAAGATCCACCACGCCCTTGCATCAGCCTACTCTGAGGATCAACGGCGTTCACATCGTCCCTTCCACTTCTGTGCGCGATCTTGGAGTGGTGTTTAACGCGTCGTTCAATCTCGATGGCAGTGTGTCGCAGCATGTACTTTCATCTGAACCGGATCTGGAAAATCCGCCATTACCTGTCTGCTGACGCTGCGCGCTCGCTTGTACAGGCTTACGTCACGTCGCGCTTGGACTACTGCAACGCCCTTTTCTACGGCCTTCCTGTTGCAACGCGCGCCAGACTGCAGAGAGCACAGAACGTCGCCGCTCGTGTTATCACCCGTACGAAGAAGCACGACCACATATCACACCGGTTCTCAAGCAACTCCACTAGCTGGCTGCCCGTCGAATTCCGCTGCAAGTACAAGATCGCAGTTATGATTTTCAAAGCCCTGAATGGACTCGCACCGCCGTACATTGATGACCTCGTGCAACTCTACGTTCCACAACGTTCCCTTCGTTCGGCCTCTGATCGACGCTTTGTCGCACCCAGGTACTGACTGCAGACCGTTGGTGGCCGAACTTTCAGTGCCGCGGCTCCCGACATGTGGAACGCACTTCCCATCGAACTGCGACAATCTGAGTCACTGAACCGTTTTAAATCGCTTTTAAAGACGCACTTTTTAAAACTCGCTTTTACTTGTTAATTGCCTTATCCACATTCTATGCATGTACAGCGTCCCTCGAACTTCTTCGAAGAATAGGGCTGTTGTTAAAATGTGAATAAATAATAATTAAATGATTAAGCTTTGTTCGATTTGGTGAAATAAATAAGTTTACTATATATCTTCCAAATTTGAAGCCTATGTGGTATTCTACGTTAGGCCGAGGACTTTTCGAACAACCCCCGTATTTTCATATTATTCAACCATTCTTGACTCTGTATTACACAAGAGTATGACATCAGGAATACATGTATATCTGGAAAATGATCTAATATGTGCTGAAGTGATTTCTGAGCTCAAAATACAATAAAATAAATTTATTTAAAATTAAATATTTAAAACGACCCGTATCGTAATGAGTGGGAATTCGCTAAAATTTATAGATTAATCCACAAATAATTAACACATTCACCGCCAGGGTTCTTATTTCCCATAGCGCAAAGACGATAATTCTCGTCTTTGCATGGTGGTGAATATGCTAACTGGTATGGATTAATTGGCCATTTATGCAAAAGCAAATGCGAATCGTGAACGATCACAAAGAGTCTTCTGGTAAATGCAATCAGATGGGCTATAATTAATATATATGAACCTGCATTATGACAGATACGATATCATTTAATGAGCTGCATAAAAACTAAGTAAACATAAATATCAAATAAACTTAATTACTTGCTGAACGTAGCCCTTTGCAGGAAAAGCACTGTACAATTAAAAAGCATTGAAATCATTACAATTGAGTAGATAGGACTCCTTTTGGCCCCGTATACCTGTATGCATGCACGTATATGGATGTATGTGAGTATAAAAAAACATGTCCAAGTTCAATCAATGTCGTAATTATTGAACAAAAAAATTAATCTATGCCTATTCGTATACATGTAGATTAATTATCTACAATATATTTAGAGAAAATATTGAGAAAACACTGGTACAAAACACTGGTTAAATAATAATGAAAAGTTAAAAAGCCAACAATAATTTCCTGATTAATTGTGCTTTTATTGTTCAGGAAAAAGTAACCACAAACGGAAACCCAGAGAACACCCATTCATGACATAATCCATCTGTTAAAATGTTCAGGCAAAAATTTCCTAGAATGAACATTAAATAAAGAAGAGAGAAATCAACATAATTACGTAAGAAGTGATATTAGTGTGAAAATTTATTGATTAATATTCTAAAGATGAATGGCTAAAGAACACATAATCATAATCCAATTATGTTTCCATAGCAACGAGTGGAAACCAAAAAGATGGTCTGATCATGAGATAAGCTCTTATTACTGTAATTAACTAGAAAGAGAGAGAGGCAAACGAGAAATTTAAACGAGCATTAAAAAGTGAGAAATAAAACAAATTTCCCTGAATAAAAGTAAAAGAGCCACACAAAATTAAATCCTGACAAAATTAGTGCATAATATTGAGAAACAGCTTCATCCAAGAATGACGTACAAAATGATACATTTTCGCGTCTAAATTATGTACCAGTTCATAGAACGCTCGGTAACAAATACATGTAAAATAACCTTCATAATAACTAACCTACATCCTAAAATTTTTCAATTCCTTCTCAAATTTATCCAAAATTTTGTAATTTAATCAAGTTTTTAGCATCTTTTGAATAGTTTTATATCTGAGTGATGAAGGTAAGCAAACAGCCTGCTCATCATATATCGCAAGATACTTCATATCGAGATCCAATTGTTCAGAATATCAGTTTGTGAGAAAGACAGAGAAACCACAGAGCTACATTTCATTTAAAAAAGATGTCAGCCAATATCCCAATTGGCTTTCAAAGATTAAAACTACAATTAATGATATTCAATATAATATACATTGTATAAAAAAAAGATCTCCTAATTTCTACTCTATAATAAACACAAAAACATTGTGCGTATCAGCCAAGCTGATGCAAAGGGTCATCGATATAATATGGAAGAAGAAAAAACTTATAAGGTAGAATATCTGTTAGTCATCGATCGGGGTGACCAGAGAAAACAGAAGAGAACAGTTGAATTTAAATCAGATCGTAACCCTAGATCAGCATACATTAGTCCATGAAAATATTGCGTGTTTTTTGTACACAGCCTGTGTTTTATGATATTAATTGCATCTACAAATGATGGTCCATTGATCTGGGTGTGTATCTGAATCAAATTAAGATCGCTGGAATTTAAATCCCAGGTGGTCACTAAATGGTTCAAAGTAAAAAATGGATTCTACCTTAATTGTAATATAAAGTGATGGATAAGACTTGCAGTAAGACGCCAGAATCTCTTACAAGATTCAATCAGTCAAAGAATATATGCAATTGAAGAATGAATTAATGAATGAAGAAGCCACCAGTGCCTGCCTCGATAGACAACAAGGGGACATTTAAACACAGCACAATTCCATTCACTTTTGATTCAGAAACTTGGCCCAAAGTAATATTTTTTCAGTCGCAAGTTTTGAGCAGGAAGAAGAAGAGAATTATACTCGCAGCACCCTCATGAAGCGATGATTAATTAGGAAAGAATGAGAAAAGGCAAACGTGACCTGATTACTGTATCACAGAGGAACTCAAAAAGAACTTCTCGACAAAATAAAATTAATTAGAATATTAACGGGCGAAAGAGGGTGATGGTCGCATCCCTGAGAAAGAGCAAAATTTTGATCACTTTGAAATGGACAAACATTGAGATCTATGAAGCCTGCTTGTTGGTGAGTCAGTCAGGGTTAAAGAGGCGCAAAACGTGGACTATTTAAGAGACGCCGTTAAAGCGAGGATGGCTTAGCAGCGCGGGGGCGGCAGCACAGGCAACAGACGGCGCCGTGAAAGGCAAGCGACAAACAGACGACCGTGCTGTCTACCAGGGCGGCACTGGCGGAGCATCAGCTACGATGGTTGCTATGGTGATTGCTGCCATGGTGATGGTGGTGGTGGGAGGAGGAGGCGGAGGAAGGGGGCACGTGGTGATTGTGGTGGTAGCCGTTGGTGATTACTCCGTTGGTGCTGCTGGCCTTTTGGTTGACGTAGTCCTGGTAACCAACGGTCAGCTTCTCACTCTGATAACGTGTCAGTTTGATTGCGTTGCGCACATCAGGAGTGATGGCCCCCTTGAAGCCGCCTTTGCGCAACAATGAGTCAATGGTCTGCACACGGTCCCAACCTACGCACACAAAAGAATAAAACAACAAACACGAGAGATGCGTCGTACCCTGTTCAGGAGCCACTTCAGGCAGATAAGTGGCTGTTTTCTTGCTTCCTCTCTCGTTGTAGAACTCAATGCGTATTCCATGACGACCAACCTGCAAAGTGAAATTGAATCTCAAGACACCCATCTCGACCAGGGCCAGCATTCACTACGATTCTCAGGGCTCAGAATTGAGACCTAAGTCTGAGAATTGATCCTAGATCTGTTTTTAAAGGTTCTTAACTCTGAAAATGCAACGTTATACAGCAGTTAAACAGGCGAATCAGCCATGATTTAAATATATAATTTAGATAGAAATAGTTGAACTAATTTTGATGCTTTTGAACATACTGAACATTCCGGTGTCATAATCACATAAATAATAACCAAAGTGACAGTCAGAGCCCTGAGACCTGGCTAAAAATAGATAATCAGACTTAAACTTGATCAAATCTTAAAAGTTGAGAATCTTTATGAATACGGCCCCTGAACACTTACCTCCCAATCGAGGTAATTCTGTGCATCCTCAAAGCGCGTCAGGATGGAAACAGAGCAATGCAGGCGTGGCAACTCCTCCTTCGTCACAGGGCTGAAGCGACTGTCCTTCATGGCACTGGAAGAGAGCAGCAGTGAGGGGAGGCATGCTGCAAGCAGCTCCTCACCTTGTCACTGAGTATTCCCTGAGTCCTCCGTGCAAGCTCATGGCAGTGAAAGTGCCAATGCAACCTCTGAGCCGTTTGTCACGACCAATCTTCCAGGTCACAAATAAGGGACTGTGAAAGTAACAGAAACATAAACATTACATAATTAATACGCAACCAGTGGCTTCTAACTCTCCCTTGCAAAAACATAGTTACAGCGTGTGCCCTGGGTGAGCCAGTCAGAAGTTTCGCACGAAATACCGGTATAAAATTAACGCCTATCAGAAATAAAATTCATACTACAAAAAGTCTATAACACCAGAAAAAATACAGAAAAAAAAATGAAACTGAGTCTTCATTAACTCATAATTTGAGCGTTTTCGGTGCGCCATAATTAAGTGAATGAATGACAGGGTTGCCATGGCAACAGTTGGCATGCATAGGAAGTTGGAGGACACTTGATGACCACTTTTCATGAGCAATGTCTGATCTTGTATACCAAAAAGAAAAAGCTCGTCTTCATTTCTATGAAAAACACACGGGTGTAATGAGTTCTAATCTGAAGTTAATCTGACTTTCCCAGTTTCCCTATTTCGGTATGCGTTTCTGAAATATCTCTCTAACAACTGTGCAGGTTTGTGATGCGAAGGAATTTGACAAAGCAAGCTGTTGATGACTGAAGCCAAGTAAGCAACTGCGGCTTAAACGCAGAACTTCACAACTGTTATTCTCATCATTTGATCTGTAAATCAAATGTGCTGCAAGCTGGGAAATAAGCCGCCTTTTCAGAAACTTCAATCGTGAATGTGTTAAGTGAGATAACCAGGATATATGAGGATTGGTTTGTTGATTTTTCAGTTGCCATATGAAACTCATAAATTCATATTATCTAATTTATCAATATCTTATAAAATTATATTACTATTATCTCAAAGATCACTCTGTTGTGTAGAGTCTTAGTGCAAGTAACACGGATGATCGGGTTACAATTCGCTAAGTTTTCATGCCTGAGTGAACATGTCTCTTATTTTGATTTCAAAGTAATCTGAAGTACGATCTGAAAGATGTCACTGTCAGATATGGGTCAGGAAACATGTTTGGTGATAAACCATCCCTATAATAAAGTTAATGACTTTATGATTTGTTAATATGTAATAACAGGTCAACTTCAAACAGCTCGCTCTGATATTATTGGTATAGCAATGACTCAATTTACCAGAAAGAATAAATAATAAGATGTGCACTAAATTAAAATTGGAAATGCACAATTGAATTTGGGAAGAAATTTCGGGGACACAACTCATTATGTACGAATGTACGAATAGCGCTGTCAACATTCGCACGGCAATGTACCGTCGTACAATTAACACAGCCTATATATAGTGAGTAAGTAACAAAGAACTCTAAGACTTCAATAGTAATGAGAAAAAGATGGAAAGAAGAAAGGATGGTGATCGAGAGAAGAAAGGAGACAAGCAACACATAAACAAACCCAAACACCTCTTCAAACGTCGCCCACGCGGTTAAAAATTGAACCAGATACTCGTAAATGGTGATATCAGGCAAAGAATGCCTGTAACTAAGAAGAAAATGAAAGAAACACCGAACTCACAAGGCATCGTTACAGAAAGACGGGGTTTTCGGGACGTCGGAGTTGTGCAGGTGGCAGTGGAGCACGTCAAAACAGAAATAGCACATCTCTGGCCGGATTGTGGTCGTGTCGTGGGCGGGGAGTCCATTGGTTTGGACGGAGGACGTCCCGTTGCAGCAAATCGACGGCATCGAGTTGTTTAATTTCTGCTTTTTCACCCCACAACAGCCCGCTGCCATTTTGCAAATGAACTGTCAGAGTTACACAGGAAACCGCATTCCGTATCAACACCGTGCTGTCCCACCGTGCGCGCTTTTCGTTGTGGCGGTAAATTCTGTGGGCGCGCACAGATTCCCACAGATAAGACATTACTTAGTATTCTAACCTGCTACCTGCTGTACATTATTTTATGAGGTAACCGCGAGCCGAAAGGCAGTTATTAACTCACCTGGCACCCGAAGCCTTAATTTATGATAAAGTTTCGCAATGAAGAATTTTTTTGAAATGTTCGATAATTTTAATGACCCTCAGAATGACCTGAATTAATGCAGTGTAACCGGTTATACTTCATTATTTCAGGCCCACGAGGCCCAGCTCGGAGGGGTTGGACACACTTTTAGGTTCGGCTTTATACTAGTATTTCCCTGTGGTAACATCTGTGAAGTTGGAGGCCCAAATTTACATATGCAATAACTTCCAACGATTCAACAGTGTGGCCATAACCATGCAGGTAAAAGTTGTTGTAGTGTAGTGTAGGCAGAATAACAGGCAGCCGATCAAATTGTGCATAGATGTACACTGATGAGAGCTTTCCTGTTGCTGTCCTATTTATGTGAATTAATAGTTAGTAACAAATGCTTGTAGTCAAACCGCCTGTCATCAAACTCATATGTAAGCTAATAACTTGATTGAATGAAGCGCAACAACCATGGATATGTTTCATGCATTTTTATTTAAATTATTGTTGACTTTATTTTGATAAAGGATCTTTTGTCATCCGCTACGCTGCCAGCAACGGGGAAGGTTCTCTCGCTGTCGACGCTGCGGGGTGGAGCGCACAGGTAGCGGCATGCTTGCGCAGCTGGCCCCGAGAACCTGTTGGCATTGGTGCCCCACCACAGAAGATCGAGGGTCCCTCCTCCTGTCTGAGCAGGGCTCCCGGAGATATACCTTCAGCTCTGTGGCAATGAAGCCTTCATCAGTAGTACATTCTTTGAAGGAATCAAATGCCTCCCACAGGCAGGTGGCGGGGCTTAATCCTCTGATGAGGTGGGTTGCGTGGAGGGTAACGTCCAAGCCGGGCCTTACATCCCCCGAGCATGGTTAACCCCTCCTCATGTGTCATGTGTCTTGGCCTCCGATCTGCCTTCTTACTGGACCTACCACACCCTGATTGGTTGATTGCAATCGAGACAATCGAAAGCCAGCTAACGCTTGCACTCCCAGTTTTAATTGCCTCAGTCGTTAACCGTGTTGCGTAAAGTTTTTTACACGCATGATTTTCCGGAACCAGAACTCAGGGAAAAGGCCCGGATTTCGGGGAGCCAGATGCGGAACCCGGAATTCCGTGCATCCCTAATTCTAGTACAGGTCCCTACTGGTAGTTTGTAGGTTCACGAAATCGGTTCATTTGACGTTAATCGACGTCTTCTGATATTTTTGCACATGTGACGACTATTCAGACCCTACCGAAAACTTTACAGGTACGTATATCGGAACCGATAACACCTTTTCTGGGTTGATCTCATTCAGATCTTCAATTTGATGTGCTGTGTGCCAATGCTTAAACGGTAAACTTAGCTTTGGCTTTATCAAGGTAACTGATTAGCGATTTTACCTATTTTCCACAGAAGGGATTATGTCCGATTTTGAGTATGTATGATAAGGGGGGTCATTCCGCACGTATTCCACTAAAAATAAATTCTGTTGCAATTTTGTCCGGGTCTACCCTTTTCCAGTGCTAAATTGACCGGCCTATATGGACCACGGAACATAGATATGGGCTGCCCTTTTCCTTGTGATATGATCGATTAGCTGTCTATTTCTTCGCCAATTTGAAACCTCTCCAGGATTGGCAGTTGGGTTTCGTGGCCATGGAGAGCACTGGCGCATTCGAGGGCTGAATGTAATACGGTCAGCCCTGATATGAAGGTTTTATTGTAAAGAAAAACCACGATTTGAAGATTTGCCAAATTGCCCAATTTATTCACTTGTGCAGATTCATTTAATGGATGGCAAGCTAGATTCTCAACCAAAACACAACAGTGACATTCATCTGAAAAACTAAAGTGCAGATAATGAAATTAATGATACAGAACTTTCATATTAAAGCTGTATATATTTTCTATCTCGAAGAACTCGAATTTTTAATTATTTTTTATTATTTTTTCTAACTTGACGTTAAGCCCCCTCTATCAAGATTCCCTGTTTTCAGGATCAAAGTATTTTTACATTTCTTTCTTGAGATTAATTGTTAGAAAACAGAGGAATGGTGGTTATACACATATAAACATATTCGTAGCTATCCACACTTGTGATTTTATAGCAAATACTCTAAAACGGGTCATTTTCGCATATCTCTTCTTCCCGTTATTTCGTATTTACAGCCGATTGCGAAAATGACACGGAAAAAAAGAAGACAAACGTACCTCAGTCGCGAAAGAGATGTGGCAAAAATAGTCTAATCACGGAAACAGAGCACGATGAAAAAGACCCGTTTTACAGTAGACCCCAATTGATTACATGAATTATAGAAAAATACAATCTTGAGAAAAAGGTTTATCAGAAGGAAACAAATTAGAGGGTATTAATTATTAATTATTAATCACATTCGAATAAGTTAGCATATGTATAGCTACAATGCAAAACAATTGTAATATTATTGATATCTTTATTATATTTTGCAGGGTGAGTTTTCCCAGGGAAAATGTTAAAGCTTAAGACCCAAACAAAATATAGTACATGTACTGTCAAAGATACATGTTATCATATTACATGTGAATTTTATATTCAATTCATAACATGCAGAACATGCACATACTGTGTACATCATACATGTACTATTTAGACATAATTGCATGAATAAAATATATTGCCTTGTATAACTTAATCAGACTGAATATAAACCTGAAAAGAGGTATACACACAAATGTATTATAATGAAATCAACATAAAGAAAACTTTGATTGATTTTGAAGATTGTACTCACATCCACATAAAATTTTCAGAAAATATTTTTTCTTTTATTTTATGTAAAAAGATTTTGTCAAAGAAGTGATTAATGGCAAGAGAAATTTGATTGTTTCATTCATGGGAGATCCTGATGATGGATGGATAAAGTTAATATGAGCAACAATTATAACATAATTATGCAACAGCAAGATAATAGAAAAATGTCTATACACTTCAGACATGGACAGAGTGAAAAATAATTGCATAACATAATCATGCATAGAAATATAGAAATCTAACTTTTGATTTTATGAAATTTTCTTGTTTGTAAAAAAAATTTAAAAAAAAAATTGAAATTTACAACGACAAATAACTTTGCTCAACAGTATTCATAAATGTTTAATGAAGGAATCTTCTTTATTTTAGCTTCTTTTTTTTTACATATTCAACGATTGAACTTAGAATACTAAAAGTCAACCAACAGACATAATTATATAGATCATTATTCTTAAATATAGTATAATATTATGTGAATAACATTCAGTATAATTTATAAACCTCATAAAATTAAAACTATAAAAGTCACAACCATAGAGTATTAAACAAAGGAGACATCACAGACAGGCTTCACTGAACAACACAAAAAATAAGACACAATTTCTGAGATTATTGAGTAGAAAAAAAAACGAATGTGTTTCTGGACGGAATTCAGGACATTCTCATCATGAAAATGCTATGTTTGCATAGGACAATGGTCAACAATAAAAAAATGTAATAATACATGAACATAAAGTGTAAATGCTAAGAGCTCCATTAAAAAAATGAAGGAAAAATGAAGTACATGATTTATAAAAGCAAATTGCAGAAAAGTCAGATTTTTTCATGAGTTTCATATCAATTGAGTGAAAAAGCAGCAAAATGATATTGTCATGGCTTCTAAGAGTATTATCACAAAAACAAGAAAAAACCAATTGCCATTTTAAATATGCGTACAATACGTTGTGATATTTGTGGAATGTGTACTGCCATCACAGATGACGTTGGATGCAATCAATTTAGACTTCGTATTAACAAGAGATGAATTAAACAACTGATATATCCTGAAAAGCATAAATATCCTGGGATCCATGAGAGGATCAGGGAGAGGGAATGAGCAAATACACAAAATGTTTGCAGTCGAACCTCTTTAATCAGATCCTTTTCGCAATCCTGCCTTGATCCTGGATAACAAATCCTTCTTATACCATTGTGAACTATTTAAGTAATCTGGTCCTTTAGTTTACCCGGCCGTTTCTATGGGAACCAAGGAGTGGCCGTGCAATTAATCCATCTTAACTGAATGCAGATTGTCATGACACTAAGTGCTCTTAATGCAGTCTGATTAATTGGCACCTGGAACGGATTAAATCCACGTACAACAACCTCCAATGTTCTACAAAAATCTTGATAAAAAAAATAGACGAATACATCTGTCATGGAACATTGCATAGAAGGGAAGATTAAGGAGAGTACGGTGGGGGAAGAGAGTCGTAGGACTGAGGAGATTGACCAATATTGTGACCACTCCTGGTTCCTGGTTGCGTTGGAACTTGCGACAGGTTAACGACAGAAGTGTATGCTGCAAAATGAAGGTGTGATGGGATGTTATGTAAGAGAAAATGAGCTCACATGGAGGCATGAGAAGGGTGGGCGTCCCGTTTGGATAGTAACCAACAGACTGATGCTGAGTGAAAAGTACAACAGGTCCGCTTGATGGCATAACCTGCGTCCGAAACACTGGTTCATTTGGAGGTTCACCATTCCAAGGAGACACCACCTAAGAGCAAAGGTCAGAGGGGTCAAGATGCTGGAGGTCATACCCACAGAGAGTGTGTTCTTGTAGACGCTAACAGCCGCACACGCTATAATGGAGAGAATGAAATTAAGGAGATTCATCCCCATGGAAGTCCAGAGAAGAACTTGGAATTCTCCTTCAACTTGGTCACACGATATGACGTCTTCAAATCGATCAGGGCTTGTTGAGATTCTGGAAAACAAACTTGATTCGGAATCAAATGAATAAAGCAAACACTCACGAGAATGGAAATCCATTGCAGCTATGTTCGCGGTAAATTTCACAGCAGAAACAAGTGTTGGCATTGTAGTTCAGGGGGCAATGCATGTAGATATTCTCCCCGGGGGAAGGGATCTCACACAAAGCTGTGCCTGATGTTGTAGCAAACACACAGTTATGGAAGTTGGTGTTCTGTTTCAGAGTAATCATTCACACTTAGGCGTTGCAGACATTTTCGACTCACACTTAGGTATCCCCCTTGAACTCCGTCCATTATGATGGCAATAAAAGCAAGAATAGCACCAACGCCATTTAAAACAATACCACCAGTCAACTGAAAAAAGTTCTTGTAATTGTTAATTAAAGAGTACAAGAAAGCAAGATTCTCACCCAGTGAACTCCATTTCGTTTGAGGAGGAGACCAATGTACAAAAAGAGGACACCAATGATGAGCTGTGAGATGAATTAATTTGTTAAATTCATGTATTATGTCATTCAAATATCGAAAATCATTCTGATGATTCGAAACATCTCTCGAAGCTACAGAGGTAACAGAGGTCGCCAAAAATTCAAGAAACAAAACTCGAATTTTGACCCTCATGATATCCCAAAAATTATCAACATAAAAAGTGTTGATTAAGTGAAGAAGTGAAAAAGTGATGCTCGAATTCTCGATTGTAACCGCCGAGCTACAGGTGGACCACATCAAAGAGATGTGCGGCAGTGATGAGCAATAGCTCACGATGATCAGTATAACGTATTCTCGCTTGCAAAAACAAGGCAGCTTTAACCAGGCTATGGCCGGGCTGTAGGTCGCTGGTATAGAAGGCAGAGAGCATGGCAAATGCATTTGGTTTGCTGGGCGACATGGACTTGTGCCTAGAGCACACACCGACAGGCCTCAGTGGACATTTTATAAACGAGAATACGAATTTCGACCAAGGCACAGCCAATATTTAGTGCAGTACGTTCAACCAGGGTAGCTCGGTGGCCTGAGTGAATGGAGGTTTGAAAAGCCCCTCGCTCAACTGTTTCACTGAAGGAAGCTTCAAACAAATTTTCAGCTTATCAGTCAAATTTTCTATTCCGTTCTACTTTCAATACTTTCAACAAAAATTTTAGCATAAATTATAGTATCCTATTACACATATCGCACCACTATGAGAAATATCTTGAACTCACCACATTATGAGCCCAAAATGCGCCAGCTGAATTATTTGTGACCAAGATGTAAGCCCGAAGTCCCACAGCAAAGCCAACGATGCATATGATCAACTCCAGAGTGAGAATTTTCAGCGCAGTCTGTCGCTTTGCGTCTCTGTCTGTCAACAAAACAACATAGAAACCGATTAAATTTGTCAGTTGGTTATCAGGTTATACTGGTATATGCATGCACGAATATGTGAGAATTATGCGTGCACAATAATTATATCTATAGCTTTTCATATGGCATTATTAATTGCCATTTGAATATGAAATGAATCGAAAGTGAGAGTATATTCAATAGGAGTTGGAATGAGAAGAAAGTTATAGGTAACTGAGTGGCTTGTTAGTGTTTGGTCAACTTTCCAGCAAATGGAGTATGATATGCCAACCTATGTCCAGAGCAAAAACGGAGATAGATGAAATCGCTGACGGGGGTGGGCGAGGGAGGAGGCGGCCCCCTCTATATGGCCCCGTATATCAGTGGCTAGGGTGGCACGAATTGGCTCAAACGTTTAGAGTTTTAATTAACCCAGAATTTTGGTACAAATAATCCACTTAACAAAAGTTTCAAATATATTCAACGATGAAAATAAAGAAAGCCAGGGCTTGTACATGCACTAAAGAGAACAGACAAACTAATATCGGTAGTGATTTTAGCAGCTGTGCAACCATAATAATGTAACATGGAAGGGAAATGAACTCACTGATACACAGTTCAAATCATTTTTCATTATCTCTTGAGCTCATTGTCTTGTATGAGGCATCCTTGCCGGATTGAATTATTAGCCCCAACCACATAGTATAAGCATAGATGAAAACATTTATTCGTCCTCTATGGTATTGGCGTTATCAGATGCATAAGATCAACCTGTGACCAGGTCAAGGATCCTGGTCACTGTGCCGATCATAAGCTGGGCCTATCTTATGATCCTAACGAACATCATCCAATGAACTGATACATTGATTCTATTTCACGATGGCTGGTATGTCCATAAATAAGGTGCATATATATTATATGGTGATAACTTGTAAGTCCGTTCGAGTCCTCATGTCTTGAATTTAGATTGGCAGGCAGTTTTTTTCGTCACTGCCAGAATCTGTAACAATTCCAAAGTAGATGGATTTCTCAAATTTCATCGTGTTCATCGTCGCTTCTTGACCAATAGCGAAGTTAAGCATGTGGGTTGTTTTTGCTCTCACACAATAGTTATTGGCTGTGATTTTGCTGCCTAGAAACATCCATTTGAACAAACGGCAGACAAGGAGCAATTATTAGCAACGATCCAACCAGTGAAATAGACCCCGGAGCGGATTATAATTAGCCAGAATCGGCTCGCTGAAGTAAAAATGACCGGCTAGATGCTTCAGCCGCTCCACCAATCAGATATCGGCTCAGCATTGTGAGCGGCGGCTAGCAGCGGCTTGAAGCGGCTTGGCAATGGTTGATATATCATCTTATACGTATAATGATGCCATTAGTTTAGAAAAACATGCACTACTCTCTCCATGTGGTACAAGTGTGGTAATTTTGAGATTAAACGATTTCCAAATCCTTTGATGTCCCACTCAATTACACTCTCGCTCTACTCAAGTTCAAGAGGTTTAGGGTGTTCCGTAAAATTCAAAAACATTATTTAAACAAACGCAACTTCAGCAAAGTTCAATTAACTTTTTTTTATTGCAAGCAAATAAAATGCAGCGGGAAGAGGAAGCATGGAACATTTTGGAAGAGGAAAGAGAATGACAAACCGAAGGAGTTGTTTTTCTATGTCTCGCGTTTTTTTATGTCTCGGCTTGCAATTGTTGGGCAACCTCTGTGTTACATGTAGAGCTTGACTAATTGCCGGAAAATTAACAGAATCCCACTAATTTTTCAGACCAACAAAAGCTGTACATGTAGACAAGCAGTGTAATCAGGTAATGAACCGAGTGTTATAAGAGGCCAATACAAACTATTTTTGGCCTCTAAATTATAAAATGACAGTTTGGCTTAGTTATATAAATATATATATTATTTATAACTTATATAATATATATATAAGTTATAATAGTTAGAGAACAATCAATCAAAACGTGGCAGGCTTAATGTCAGGTACATACAAGTAATGTTCATATAGCTAGTAATCAGTGATCTACCATAGTACTGGTGTATGAATATTTTACATTAACCCTAGTACATACAAGTACAGTAAAACCTCGATGTGTCGAAGTTCGTGGGGTTAGCTCAATTAATTTGACTTAGGGATACTTCGACGGATAGATCCAAGGCGTTATGATATGACCGTTATGATTTCAAATCCTGTTCTGACGTTTTGATTGATGATAAGCGTTATGCACGTTATGCAACTATGAGAGGCTATGATTTTGTGATTGAAACAGTAATTAACAAATATTAATAAAAAAAAGTAATGTCAAGAGGTGAAAATATTATCTTGGAAATCTTGGGGAAAAAAAGATTTCACAGAAGGTTGTTGTAGCTCTAAAGGTCTCAAGTGTCTTCAAGTCGAGCTGTCTTTTGTAGCCATAGCGATGCCGATGAACTAAAGATGCTGAAGACTGTTGGTCACTAGATTTATACTGTTTCTCGCATAAACACTCTAAAGAAACATATCTTTGTTGCGTGCCTTGATATTAAAGCTGTCATAAAGTACATAATAGATCAAAGGCTGGATTTCTTTAATCAACTCTAGCTTCGAATGCGAGCTGTCTTTTGTCGGCAATTCATTAAAGATCATCACAAGCACACCAATAACAATGCCTTAGTTGAAATCCACAGTCCGTTGATCTTTGGAGTCAGCCTCGCTTTGGTCGCAGCTAAAACAGAGGAGAGATAAAGGCTGCCAACTGCTTTGTGGGGCGGGATGTTTTGATGCTTTGTAAGCAACTGTGCCTAACTCTCTTTGAAGTAATCAAACTGAGAAATATGTTTATAGAATTTTTTGACTTCAAGCTATAGATCGAAAATATGTCTCGGGGACACAGAAAACAATTCGACACAGGGATAAATTCAAGAAAGAGACGTTCGAGGGACAGATGTTAATGCTACTAGTAAAGTATAGGAGAATCGTCAGGACTTTGAAAAAACTTTGACACAGAGAGACATTCAAGGGACGGATGTTCCGACACATCGAGGTTTTATTGTATACTGCACATCCTATGTCACTCCCAATATATTTTGGGACAACCCTCGTATATGTATGGGCATACATACAGTATAGTATATATCCTTAAATTAATTTTAATGACGTAAACTGAATAAAATTTACTTCCACAGATAGCTCAGATGGTAATTATATAAATATTTACCATAAACACAATAAAGACTTGTACAAATGATAACTTCCTGTAATACTGAATGTAAAATATTTGGATTAAACCAGCTGAAAGCCGCTGATAGCGTGATCGGCTGATAGCAGCTGACCGACGATGCCGATCGGCGGCGGCTCCGGGGTGAAAATAACAGTGAAAATAACTTCAACATTAGTAACTTGCAGTTTATATCTGTAAATACAAAAATAAATCAATCATTTTGGTATAGTGCAATATTATTTGAAGTGCACAAAGCAATGCCCATGAACCACGAATACTTAAATCATTGGTTACACATGTATAAGATCCCCATTATAAATCCAGAGACTGTACGTGTGAGTAGGTAATTACCCAGGGGAAACAAACACATTACCCATGGATTGAAACTCCAACGCATTACCATTGAGCCATTGAGGTGGGTTGCTGTTTGATAAATTTGACGACCAACTGCATATTGTGGAGTTTTTTTGGCAACCATCTCAGCATTGTGAAGTCCCAATGTAATCAACCACGGCCTAGTTCACTTTCGGGATATTTTACTATGAAAGTCATGTTGTAAGTGAAAGTAGAGTAGTACATGTGTACAGCCAGTGTACATAACTAACATAAGTGAACAAGCTGAGCATATATAATGAAAGAGAGCACCTGATTGGTCACAGCTTTGGAACACTAAAGAGCATGGAGCAATCAAACGTAGCCTAATAAGAGTACGAGAAATCGAGTGAGAAACGAAAGAAATGAGAAACGAGAAGTGAGAAAGAGCTGCAGGGATTTTAATGAAAGAAAACAAATCCAAGAAGTTTAATTATGAAAACCGGATCCAACAGGAGACTTACGCAAAACCAGATGGAGGTACAAATAAACGGAGTCTCCGGGTGAAAAACGGAGTGTTGGCATGTATGTATGATGCACTGTTAAGACTTAAAAGCTAGCTAGTAGCTAGGGTACGTTAGGGTCAGCTAGGGTGAACGCTTACCCAGTGTGAGCATCACAGCATTTTTCAACCTTAAAATTGACTGAACAGTGAACACCAACGTTTAGCCAGCATGGTTGTAAACTGGTAAAATTAATTAAAAGTGACTGCAGTATCTAGTCTCGTTCCAAGTGGTAATTAGTAATCATCCCCACAGATTATGGCTACAGAATGCAGCTATGCAGTATCATGTGTATGATTGTATAATTACAATATTAAATCAATATAAGTTTGAAATAAAAGGAGCTGACCGTAAGAGGCTATTTAAGCCTGAAGATCAGAAGAGGGCATGTAGGTACCGTAAGCTAAGTATAATTATGATATATATTAAGTTAGCACAGATAAATCGGGCGAGGTCTGCAGGACCCCTGGCCCGGCCTGGGTCCCGCTGTAGTATCAAGTATGTCAGCTAGTTACTCCATATAGCCATAATCTGGAGATGATGTAGAGTCCTGGGACGAGACTATCACTATCAGCTACTGAGCTACTCAGCTAGTCAACTAATATTAAGTGTAATATTAGAGTGATCACCTGCACTCCCAGTCATTTTCAAGAAGCATGCTCTCAGTTAATCAAAGTTGAATCTGTTGATAGGCTAAACATCATGACAATTCAGACCCAGAAATACACATAGTCGATCAATTCAAAGGCGATCAGAGCAAAATAGTTTGTAAGGAGTCTTCTACTTTTATTCTTCAGCTGATGGGTATCGGCAAAAATCATTCCATACATTGCTGGGATCAAGATCATACCTAAGTTGTTAAAAGCACATTTCAAAATATTATATCAAGAAAATGTGAAATAATATTTGTATTGATATTTTGACCCAGACAAGTATAACATTTCGATACCATGTTGTGTAATGTTTTCAATAAATACTGCTAAACAATCTCCATGGAAATTTTTACAGGGATTGATATTACCGATGTGTACTGCTTCCTTGGTAGTTCGGTAAACAAAACAAAAATCAATATTATTTTCGTGTTAAGCGAGCAGGACGCTACTTGATTTTTTTCAAGGCGGTGATGTGTACAATAACATGTAAAACATACAATCTGAATCATTTTTCTGCCTGATATTGCAAATTATTCAGCTTACGCCATACTAGACGCATAGTTCTCGGTGCATCACATATTATCGCCCACGACCGTATTCCTCATCATCGTTCATAATTACGATTTACAGATTGTACGTCCCAATGATAATCGTGACATTAGGGCGAATAATGCTTCAACACGGATATATGTAAATCGGATATCCGTGTTTATACCTTCCGTCAGACACAGATAGCTGCATAGCAGAC
Organism: Capitella teleta; assembly: GCA_000328365.1. Taxonomy (NCBI): domain Eukaryota; kingdom Metazoa; phylum Annelida; class Polychaeta; family Capitellidae; genus Capitella; species Capitella teleta. The sequence goes on along the minus strand of KB304376.1, from coordinate 206,799 downwards.
ACAGACAGTCATACACATATGAACTATATACACTACAGTGAGTCACTGAGTGATACACCCAAGGCAAGCGCTTGGCATCGAGACTGGGCCCGATGCCGAGCATTGCGCTTGGCATTGGGCCCAACCGATTCAGCGGTGGGAAACGAAGGGCGAGGGAGTGGCTCCAAAAATAGAACAGCTGAGCTCGGAAGAATCCATTCTTTAAAATTTGGGATGATCGATATAGCTTATGCCTTAATTTTTAGTTTGGATGCATGTAATTATTTGAGGGCTTCACTGCAGCATAGGGGGTTAATGCTATAATTATACAATGCACACATTTGTCTATGTTCTAAAAAAAGTAATGAAAACGTGCCACTAATCATTCAATTTATATTTGCCACAATTATTTCATTCCCATTTACCAATTAATAATCCAAACATGCCAGCAGCCATGTGTTCGTCGGAAGCGCAATCCAGAATCATGCATATTCATGAGTGAGATGTGGGGCCAGGTATATGACTGTGTTTATGTAAAGAGAGGTAAAAATTTATCGCACGAAGACCACATAATTATATTAATAATTATAATTGATAATTATGCATCACATATTAATTATTAATAGTCTTTCAATGCTACTTGTATACTTGAGTCGACCACTGCCCGAAAGGAATGGAAACATTCGGGTGTTATCATCTTGCAGAGATGGCTGTTCCATGTCTTGCCCACACCCGCTTTAAATTCAATTACTAGGCCTGATGCCAAGCTACTTCCTACATCGAAACACCGAAGCTTTGAAATATGCTAAAGGCAAAAGACCCTCAGATGCCACATGTTGAATAATACGTGCGAATGGAGATGGTCAACAATGCATGGTTTCACCAATTCAAGCTGAAAAAGAAATATTATATATTATTATTATTATATATATTATTATATATTATATATATTATTATAGGAAAAAATAAAATAAAATAAACATAGTAAACCACTTTAATATATGCTGAAAATGTCAGCCTGGACGAGGTGCTATAGCAACCTACTCTGCGGGAAGATATTCCGCTTGTTATGGGTAACCAGGGGCGTGTTTTTTTGTACCCTGGCTCAGACCTTGAAATCTGAGGCGAGTGATCGCTTGCGCTTGCCTTCGCCCGCCTGAAATCATTTTGAGGCGAGCTGTTGATCGCTTTCCTCGGCCCTAACATATCACTCGCCTGACGAGCGCCTGGAAACCGCGCGCTTTTAACTTCGCGAGCTTAAGTCTGGTGCGTTATGTGCCAAGTGAGACCAAAGCGATGTTTGGAGTGCAATAAGGCGTTGTGATTTCCTTGCCGCTCATCGTGAGGTATTGGGGAGTGCTTGAGATACGAGCTGATGTGCACTCTACATTAGTTTTGCTTCTCACTAATCACAGTGAACTGAACTCACTGCCGCGAAAGACGCCCAGTTTCTCGACTTAGAAATAACGCCTAAACAAAGCCGAATGCCGTCCAACTCTCGACATTTGAGCGTTGGGATTTCCCTTCTTTGGGACGAAACTCAGGAAAAATAGCAAGGGGCAAAATATAGTATATGAAGTCAATGCATTAAAATGCTGATTGATGTGTCCTTGTTTTTAATTTAATTAGGAATGGCATCCTTGCTCTCTTTACACTCCTCAAGCACTCCCCTGGATGATTTCTATTGTATATATTGTGCATACTATTCAATATAGTGGGGTATTTAGCCTCTAAAATTTAAAAAAAAAAACAGCGCGCCTGGGCAAATTCAGGTGAGCTATAAACAGCTCGCCTGGGATTTCTAGATTTCAAGGTCTGCTGGCTGATCCATGGGCAATTAGCAAATGGACATTAATTGCTTCCTCTTCGCCTACTCCTTGATCTGTATTCTACCCTTCTTGGCAACAAATTCGAACTACATGAAGTCAAAGAAAATTAAGCTTATTATTCTGATGTGTTTGCAACCTCTTTCAAAATATTTTGAGCTCATGTCACTGATTCCAACAGAAAATGCCGTCTAAAAAAGGAGGCAAGAAAGCCCAGAAGAAAAAAGGTGGAGTTGCAAACGCAGCTGTGATCCTCAATCGACTCTGGAAGACATACGAACGGAATTGTTTGACACACGGAAGCGCCCCCAGTCCCACAATTAAACGGGACATCCTTGAATCAGTAGAAAACAGCAGCATCTTGTCTAAGGTTAGCGACCTCTTGTGTGTGTTTTATCATAACAAAATTTTTCAGTTTGCTTTGAGTCCTATTGCAGTTGAAAGTGCCAAGGATCTGGTGATAGCAACAGAACCACTTCTAACAGCAATTCGCCAAGAGAGATATGCATACATAAGAACTCTGCATATCTGGGATGTTCCCATGAAGCATGAAGATGCAGCTTCACTGGTATGTTCATTGGTAATCGTTACATAACCTGTTTGATTCAATTCAACTGTCATTCATGAGTCCAGAATACTGGTATTAAATACTATGGGAATCAAAATCGAGAAGCAATGTAATAGCAACTACAAGTAGTCACATTTCGTTAATCCAATCTCATAGAAATGCTGGTTTACGTAACCCTGGTTTATTTAACAGTTAACACTGGCACACGAAGGATTCATTATCTATACAATGTATGCATGTACATTATTGTCAAGGCCGAATTGTGCAAAGGCAAGATTGCATGAGGCCCAATTACGAGGAGTGACTGTACTTGTGTTAAGAACCAATGCACACAGATAACCTGAAAAATGATAAATTAAATGAATAAATAATAAATTAAATTAAATTAAATTAAATTAAATTAAATGGGCCTTAGGATTATTCAGATATACCATATGCTACTTTCTGGGATCAATAATTGTATTATTCGTGGCTGTAAGTCCACCTTTATCTCTTTCAGGCTAACCTCATAGAAAAGGGCGTTTACCCAATCAGAGTCCTTGAATTAATGGACTGCCTTCTTCAGCCCTCTGCTATTCAACGATTATCACTGTAAGTCGTCCATGAATGCAGGATGGTCTTCCAAATGCATATGTATGTTCGATCTATATCCTGGTGGTCTTGTTCCCTTATTTCAGAGCTTTCAACCCCTGTGCCAGCCTTACAACTGTTCTTCTTGATTATAATGAGTAAGTTACCCAATAGTGTCAATCCCATGACCTACTTAATTATCTCAGATTTGGGGATGAAGGCTGTCAATATTTATGTGAAGGACTCCTATGCAACGTCACCATCACTTCGCTCAGCCTCTGTTTCTGTGACCTTGGCGTCATGAGTGGGAGCTACTTGGGCAGCGTTCTTACCCACACAGCCGTCTCGTAAGTTCTACAGGGCCCGTTATTAGAATTGTCATGACTTAATTTTGTTGTAGAGAGCTTTTTGTTGATGGAAATAATTTGGGATGTGACGGGACCATTGAACTCATCAAGGGAGTGGCAGATTTCTCTGAACAGGAAATGTTTGAGAAAGAGCGGGAGAGATTGAGAAAGGAAAAGGAAGACTTGGAAATGGCTGCAGCCAGAGGTGCTATCCCAGTCTTAATTATCTCATTTTATTTTTTTAAATGAGATAATTAAACTATAAAATAATATTTTTTAAAAAACTAAACATTCAAAACTATTTTTTAATGTAAAAGTTTTTATTGTAAAAACAAACAAGTTTTACTGATTTTTTTTTTTTTTCTCAGAGGCAGGCAGCAATCAACTTGGTGGCTACGGAACATCAGGGGAGCGTTCTCCATCCAGAGCAAGTGCCAAGGGGAAAAAGAAGAAGAAAAAAGGTGACTTCAGTTGTCTCAATTAAAGAGTTAAAAACCGGAAAACACACAATAACATATCCATAAACGAAAATTGTGATGGGCCCGGGTTCGAAATTCTGTGAAAAAATAGAACAGAGAATAAAATGGCCAGATATGAGAGAACTATTTGTGTTTGAGGAATACCAGATGCCACCAATCACCACTGGGATCTTATGGCAGTTATGTGTGCAACAAATGACATTATTCAACCAACTGTACATGATGATTTCTGCACTCCAAGTAAAAACCCCTTCCCTTTCTCAGGTCACAAAGTGACCAAACATACTGTACATAGATACAGAGATTCACTGCGATAGGAAATATGGCAATGCTCAGTGTTGTTCAGGGAGGCTGGTAGGACTCAACTTCCTTGACCCGTAGCCAGATACAATTTAGTGTTGGGGGCTTTATTTAATTAAAGGGATGGGGAACTAAATTTTAAGTGATGTTCTATTGACTCATAGCACCAATTGATAGCATTCCGTGCCAAAAACACCATGCCTGGATGCAAGCGTAAGGAAATAATGCATTCCGAATATCGGGGTTAGCATTGCGCCTATGGGAGAATGGCTTCCATTGCAAAATATAGGAGGCAAACGTCAGCTGAGGGCTTGCCGTGATTGGTCCGGTTGCCCTCGTGAAGCTATCGATTTCAGCCAATCAGAGCAGAGCATCTTCGCCATAAAAGGACATATTTGTTGTTTACGAAACGAAAGCGTCAGTATTGCGCATGCGTGGTGCACTCTGGCTGACCTTTTTACTGTTTCAGAATGAGAAACCATGGTAGGTGTCTTAGAAAATCGCTTGTTAAAATAAGAAAATTAGCGAAAAATATTTTTTTTTTTGCACCTGACTGGTGGCAAAATGATTATTCTATTTCCGAAAAGAAAATAAAAAAATATCCAGGGGTTTAGTCGCAGGACACACTGATATAACGAGGCCCATTGTAAAAGATGGGGAACTCGGTGTTTCATGACAGCCTCTGACGTCACGCCTAATTAGCAATATATCTCCCGCGAAATCGTTAGCGATGATATTCCTTGTGTGGGCCAGGCATATGAATCATTTTTGGTGCATCAAATAACGACTCAAAGTCCATTTTTAACCTGTTCTCCCTCCCTTCAAGTACTTATGCACATGCAGATGACGATGATACAAAATGAAAGAAATACCACGATTCCTTTTCCTAGGAAAGAAAAAGAAGAAAGGACCCCCGCCCCCTCCCCCTGTCGGTCCCTGGGTAAAAAAACTGCACTTAGCGGACAACGGAATAGACATCTACAGTAACGGAGAATTCAACTCTCTGATCTGTATGCGCTTGATCAGGAAGTGAGTCGTCCCTTCATTATTTCATTAATTTGCACAAACAATATACCTATATAACATGTATATGTTGTGATCATTAATTCAAGAACATATTTTTATTTTTATATTCTTTTTAGACTGCTAAGTAATTCTGAATGTTTTGAAGAACTTGACATCGAAGACAATTTGATTGGAGAACTTGGTGGCAGAGAACTCCTTGAAGGGTTGATGGATAGGAAAGATGGTGAGAAATACATTTGTGTATTCATTTATCTATTCATTATGCAATTATATATCATCCTATTTTAATGAATTTATAATATTATAAGGGTATTCATAACGTTATACACACATGTACTACAAAATCCCACTAAAGGACTAAGTGGTGCTCTTTTGGAAACAAATTATTGAACCCGAATCTTCTTGCAAAGGATTGCGGACACGTCTTTATGGACGGTTTCAGTATTATTTAGTTAGACCTTCATTAATAATTATTTGATTACTTCCAGTCAAAGTTGACACATTCATGCGAATTAGCATGAAAATGTGTTTCACAAAATTTGTATAATTCACTTCTTTTTTCTAGTTTTTATTAATGTTTAATAGTATGTATTCTCCTCAGAATTTCTTATATTCACTGACGATCTATTCCTCCATACAGTTGATTTACCAGCGGTCAAAATAAGAACTACGCATCGCCTGATGAGTGATACATTCAATGATATTCTGAAGCTGGGCTCTGGTCTGAAAAAGAAAAAGAAAAAAGGGAAAAAGGTTTGCTGATCAATTTAATCATTCCTGATTACAGGTATCATATTTTGCTCGTCTTTTTTTTCAGAAAAAGAAATAGGTTTCTTCACTCTGTGATCAATACACTGTTTGCATGTTATGAATTGAATGTAGATTTTTAAGCACAGCTCAAATAAACTGTTGTCCCTTTGCTTGCGTGAAAGTGGAAGTTGATGAACTAACCTGCTCAATTTGGGAAACCTTTTTGTATTACCAGTAATTAATAGAACAATTGAAATTAAAATATTCCTAGTACATGAACGAACGTCGATTGACTGTAACCAAGTGGTTCTCAATAACCTACAAAAATAATGACACATAAGATGTACGATTTTTCAGTGAAAGTAAATCTCCCCGAAAAATAAACAATCATAGATTCTTCAGCAACGAGAACTTTAATGTTGAGAAATGAAACATGATGAATAGTTTTGAGATGAATGGAAGAAGATGCAGCTCAGCGCATGAACAGATCCGTGTTTCTGTAACTGGAGTTGTCTCTGAAATAATTCACATTGATTGACTGCAGTTGTGAGCAGCAGAGGTACTCACTTGAGAGAGTCATTGTGCGTCTTGTATTCCATGATGGTGTTTGGCGGCAGATTCAACACGCGTCTCAGAGTGTCTCGGATCCTGGAGGTCGTCTGCTGGTCGTTTGATGTTCTGTTCCACAGCGAAAGAATATCCTCCTGCAAATAATCACAATCCGGGTCAAATCTAACGGCATAGGCTTCTAGAGTAGACACAGGTTTTGGCTGGTACATAAAATGACGATGTAACAGGGTTGGGAATATTTTTAATTTTGAAAATCATGCAACATAAAACAAACTGAATATTGTTAAATTTTCAAAGTTTCCCACTATGCAAGGCGCTGCCTTGTTTCTGCCACCTGACGTTTACCTGGTATCGTATGGAGATGACGGCCCCACAAATCTCCTCGCCCACCATGAACTGTTCGCCCAGCATGGCTAAGATGATATTTTCCCAGCAGCGTGACGCGAGGCCTTTTTTAAGGCGAATTATCCACTTGCCTCCAAGCTTATTAGCATCATCCTGGGAGGGAGAAAAAGATTTCAATCGAGAAGAAATTCAGCCTCAGAGACAGACCTCCCACATCGGTCTGATGCCGTCTTTGAACATGTGGAAGTCGCTGTGACCACTGAGCTCACAGGGACGAGCGATGTGGCAATAATGGTTCCAGAACTGCTCAACCTGAAAATCAATCATATCCAAATCAATTCACTAAAAATAATAAAACTCACAGACGCAAATGTGCCAACTTTTTTCAAGTTTTGATCGTACGACTGAGACATATTCTGTTTGCCAGGAGACCGTCTGCTGTACCACAATGTGTAGTTGAATTGTAATGGGTGCTCACCAACGCCTGGCTGCTTAGGCTGAAGATGAAGAGAGGGTAGAGAGGGAAGGGAGTAGAGGGAGACACTCACGGGCTCTGAGTCAGATGGGGTTGCTTTCATCTCTGTTTCGTCTTCACCACTTTCGCCTTCTGACTTCAGTCTGGAAGAGACAAAGGTACTGTACAGCAAAAAGAGTACAATGACCATGGGTCAAACACGACACACGGGACTATACTATTTCAATGCTGTCAATAAACATCACCCTGTGAAGGACAACCAATGCAAAGTAACTCGCATCGATTGACTCACTTCAATGAACAGGATTCAATGTCATTGAATGTGAATATGAGTGTGTTATGGTAAATAATTATACTGTCATCAATAATAATATTCTCATGGTGCTCACATTATAGGCCTAACACATAACTCAGAAAACATGAAACAAAGGGCGGATATAGCGATGGTAAATTCCTTTTAACGAATCACTTGGTAAATGACTTGGTTACAACTTACAAGCTTTCGGAGTGTGGACTGTGACTTAGTGACATTGTCAATTGTCAAAGTCACAATAGTGCTGTTGAGGTTATTTCTGTCGGTTTCACCCTGTGTCAGATCCAGAACTAACAGATCTCAGAAGCCTCCCACCAAGAGTCCAGACACTGAGACAGTCAGATTGGGAGTATGGTGACGGGCTGATGCAGGCAAAGATGAAAGTAGGCCTATTATGGATGAACGCTTGCTGAATTCAGTGACAGCAGGCAAGATCAGAGAAATAAACAAGGCGTGTTGTTGAACTGAACTTGCATTAAATGTAGCTCACTGAGTAGTAGGCCCTAGTTGTTCAACTTGTTGAAAACGGTAACCGTAAATAAATACTAAATTTTTTGAAGTCCATTGCATTACGATTACGGCAATACCGGACGGAAAACAAACAAAACACGGACGATGGACGTTACGACCGGAAACTCGTGCAAAGAGCTAACACTCACGCATCGAACTTGTTATTCATTCTGTACTTAGATTAAGAGATACAAAGGTTAGCATTCTTGTCTCGAGAGCATCAAAAGTGAAACAACACTCAACATTGAGCATCAACGTGAGATTCCCGATTATCTCCGATAATTGCCGAAGCTTCCAAGTTCCGGTTCCGGGAGAGAATATCTGCGTTATGATTCAGTATCGTCCTGGTGAAGTTGAAATAGTACGTTATGATGACAGAGGCATACCAGAGAACTTTAAATTCTCTGGAAACCCAACAATCCGTCGTCATGCAAACATAACTGGTAAGCCCTAAACATCCTATACAGTAAACATAGTTTTTATTACATAGGATCCTAGTAAGCCCTAGAGCTCCTCTATTAGCATTAAATATCGAGAGCTTATAACGCCAACGGCTGCCACTATAGTATAGAAGTTGTGAACTCCTTGTCCCCTAACAAGTAGGGTTGATTGGTTCAGACTTCAAAATTGAACATAGACGTCAAAATTGTCAAAGTCGAACAACGTATCCCAAGATATGGGTTCAGTATTGTATACCTATACATATATTAACTATTAAGGGATAAGGGTGAAAAAGGCACTCTGATACGAAGATACAAAATTGAAACCATAATAAAAATATGCCAAGCGCCTTTTCCCTGTTAAATTGCGGTGTTTTGTCTGTGAACACCATTAACTCCCACTACCCCTCCTGGCGCAGGCCTTCAAACCCAGTAGTCCTCACAGAATTTGAATATAATCTCAATTCTGTGGTAGGCCTATTTTCAATCACATTAAAATAATTCTGTGTTTTCACATTTGCAGCTCCAACTGGGGCTCTGAGGATTATTTCACATTCATTCTGATAATTATGAATCGGTTCTGAAAATAATTTAATAATTTATTATAATAATAGGATGATCTGTGCCTAGTAGATTTAGTGATTCGCCAACAGGTCAGTTAAAGGGATATTTTACTTTTTTAAACGGGTTCGTGTGTGAGAAATCGAGAATCCGAGCGAGACGTTATGATATAGCCAAAGTGCGTTATGATTTTGGTGAGTCCTTCTCAGGAGTGATGACGGATGCTCTCTCTTGCCCTTCATGCAAACTGTCGGATCAAACGATTGCTTCGTGTGATGTTTCTGTTTAGCATCAGCCTTAGCCACATGCTTTGCTTTTCAGCCTTCTAGCTTTTCATCGAATCACTGAAAATATAAACCCCACAGAACATACCTTCGCGTCAAGCATTAAAACTAGAAATATTGTTCATTAACCATATAAAATTCTTTCTCTTACACCCATTTCCACCGTTATAGGCCTACCAAGTTAACAGTATTGAGTTGCAATTGTTGATCTGTTCCTGTATAATTGTATATATAATGATATTAATTGCGAAATGAAACATATTTTAATACAATATACATTGAATAGTTGTAAACATAGGGCCTACAGTACAATACTCATGCGTCATCACATCCTTCGCTCACATCGCCAATGTGCATAACTGACAAGCTCGCTCTTCCGTATCAGAGTGTGCATCGATCTCCGTTTCCAGAGAAATAGCCTCCATTAACTAAAACTGACCCCAGTTGATCGAGGGAGCGATGGTGCGCTTTCAAGCGAAGGTCCGCGCTGACCGATTAGCCGGCGATCGGCCCTCGATACCGGTCACTTTTGAGCGTCACAGCCCTGCCGCTAGGGGGCTCGTGTGAACGACCCTCGATCTAAGGCGGCATCCTCATTTTTCTGCTTCTTCTGCTCCTCCTTGCGAGATAAAACTGACTTCGCAAGATTTAAACGCCATCACGACGCATGTCCTCTCGTTCACAGGTGAGCGGCTCATTAATCACAAATTAGTAATTAAACTCCAATTGTAGGGGTGTAATGTTTAATTAATTTATGTGATTGGTAATTACATTTTGGGTCTTCGATCTATAAAGGCGTTGATCCGTTTATAAGTTTAAACAGAGTCCTTATTGTTCTGCCTCAAATGCAAAAATTTTTATCGTCGATTCCAATCTAAGCCCGAAATAATTCTGAAGTACTTTTATAATGGTGAATAATGTGATTAATGAATTATGTTGGTACATTGTATCAATGGATGTCTGTGTGGGATGATTCACGTCGTTCAAATTGTGTGCAACTAGTCTTCTATTTCTGGATCCAATAATGCTCACATTCAAAGCGATTCTCCCTCTCAAGATAACAAGAATTCGCACATCAAAGAACTCATAGCTTTATTGTCGACTATAGTTTGTACTAATACTATATGTAATATCATTTCAGAAAGCCAAAAATGCCCCCCGAAGTTTCACGATCTTTGCCGCCGAAGTCTCGACCTTTGACCTTGGCTTTCATCGTCCTCGGTCTCTTAACCTTTGCAGCTTCACTGCCGTCCTATCCAAGACCGTGTATGGGTAGGTACCAATTACATAATCCATTGAGGTACCGTGTTGTTGAAACGCTAATGCCGCCCTCATCAGAGCAACACATGCTCAAATAGTGACAAATACGGATCGCTTTCATTGGCTCTAATTGTGATGACGAATCCCTTTGTTGATACGGATCTGCGCCAATCAATTTCGCCCCGTTCTTGTCGCACCACCGAGTAGACAATACATGCACATGTATACACACCTCATTTATACACAGTGCTGAAATTGATATATTCCGCATTCATTACATGATACCAATATACCAAAAAAAAAAAGTTTTTGGACTTCTCCCTTTTATGGTAGAAGTGTAATATTTTGGTTTATGGCCCTTTTGAAATCGAGTGGAGATTAATTTCCTTGGCTTGAGTCACAGCAGTGCTATGTGGCGCTTCTGTCAATGGAGTTAAAAACCCATTCAGCATTGGTTACATACTATGAAATTACTAGTAGTGAAACGTTTGTTCAAAATGCTCGAATCGCGTGCGACGATATAACTGCGAATTGGATATTTTTATGACATTTGGAGGGGGGGGGGTGAAATATGTTGCCGCCCTGAACTCAATAATGCTCTGGCTTACAAAAACCAAAAGCAAAGCAAAAACGGCAATAATTATAATTATAATTATGTGCTTAATTATTGGTTTGTACCTTCACGTAAACTGACGAGCAACGAAATTTAATTTGACTTTGTTGATGTATTCTATACGCATTATTACTCAGTAATTATGCTATAGTAGAATCGTTTTTGAAAAGGGAATTCCGAAATTTGTAGGTTTAATAGCAGATTTAACTTAGCACACGGTGGCAATGTACCGACAATGATCCAGAAAAGGATTAATCCCATGCACGGCTCCACGGAGGCAAAAGTAAGACTCGTGGCCGAGATTGTTCACCGATGGCATTTCCGGGCTCTCTGGAGCAAATCCCGACGAATCCCGTTGTTGAGGGCGGATCCTTTGAACGGTCGCTGATCCGGTAATCTCAGATTAATTGTGCTGTCTGCGTTGGACCGCCCCGCAGTCATGGTCGATGGGTCGAGTATATTCCTGTATTCGCAGTGAACATTAGCTGTATACTTGTCTGGCGTATAACTCCTGAATTTTTCTTGAAATTAAATTTCAATGAATAAACTGCACTGATTTAATTACATGGCCAGAGAAAAAAAAAATCTTCATTTCATCATACAGCTTTCAGTCATATCGCCGTCATTTGTATACATTATTAATAATATTATATGTCTTAGTGATTTTAAATTATGAGCCAATCAAAGCTTCTTTTTCGACCGGCTTAGAGTGAATATGTCTAATATATACTTACGGAAGCGACTCACAAGTCCGAATTCACGAGGGTTCGCGACTAAACGACTGCGATAATGGTTATAGGACTTATGCTTATTGGGATTCGGACTTGTGAGTACTCAGGATGGCCCATCCCGTAGTATACATGTGTACGATTAGGCTTAGCTCAGTATGAAACGTATTTGCAGAATTGGAGCCGGTCAGTCTGTTGGCGCGGCTGGCCCCTTCGTTCTACGGACTTCCTCGTGGTGTAAATGTCATCTACGACGCCACGCATTATGCGCATGCGTACAGCTTCACAACCAGGGCAGCAGGTCTTCATTTCTTGGCATCAGACATCGTCAAGTTCTGCAATTATTTCCCTGAAGAATTTTCATTACTGATTACTTTGAAAACATCAAACACAACAAGCGAACAATGCATAATGACCTTGATGCCACGTGCCTCAACAGAGGTCAAGATCGGAGTGACCATGTCCTTGAACGTGATTCGTGTGACGTATGCCAGTGAAAAGGTCATCAGTGTTGATTTCGATGACATGGACGCAGTCTTCGATGGCCAGTGGCATTCTTTGGTGGTCAGCGTGACCGGAGATACGGTCAGCGTCAGAGTGGATTGCCGTCATTCGGTTTCCCGCCGGTTGAGGCGCCACTTTCCTGCCTTCGTCGACGCCGGAAACGACGAGATCCACATTGGCAACTGTAACGGAGAACGCGGCCTGTTTACGGTAAAGGAGCGAGTGGCCACAATACTATTAGCACTCACGATCACATGCGTCAGATAATGACATGCACGCTTGTACATCACGAATGACTTAAATAATCATCAATTGTACGCACGTAGAATGTATGTACGATATCGGGGTTTCCTTTCAGCGTATCGAATTTTTCTTAATTTTTACCTCAGTTTGCTTTAGAATTATGCCAGATGGATGAATCATCCGCAGGGCTGCTAGTTGAGGGTGACCGGAAGCAGTTATCTTTTACCGTTTGTTTACTCTGAGTGCTAATTTGCTTGTTTTGGGGTCTGGCGGCGAGTGTTGGGTGATCGTTTCATTTCGCCGAAACAAAGATAGAGGCCTACAGCGCTGTTTCGGCTGGACTGTGATGTTTGTCGTCTCCCTGCTTCATCGCAATAAATAGATGCCTGTCTGCATTTTATAGCCTCAAAAAATTCCGCAGGAGATTTGTAATCATGGGTACGTGTAGTATTATACATGCGTTATAATTAAAGTTATTTAGGGTAGGGTTAGCAAATAATTATTTATCGATAACATATCAGTTTTGTAAGTTGCCACCCATATACTAGCACGCAGATGTAGAATATTATGGCATTTACATCACATCTGGTGTCACTCTGTTCGCCCCAGATGCATGAACGTAGGAAGCACGTGAAACGAACATGTACTTGATTATTCGAAAAACGCATGAAAACAATCAAACAAAATGTCCACGCACTCACTGCTACCGTCGTCTTTGATTTGAGATTTTAACACCACGCATACGGTGTCTTCTTATTAAAAATGCTTTGAAGAGACTTACGAGGAATTTTAGATAACGGGCATGAGTAACTCAATCGGTTTGACTGGCTGACTGCAATCATAATTACGACCGTGGGGTCGAGACACCTGTCGAGCCCCGGGCTTTATGATTGTAACTTATAATTCTATAAATAATTATAGTTCACCGGTGAATTTGTAGGGCTGCCCAACTGCGTACCAAGGCCGGGTGCTGTCTATATATATTATCTATAGTGGTATGCAGGATAAAGAACCCTTGGGATTTATCGATAAGAGTGAAGGGAAACCGGCTTCTTTTCTGGCGCTCTGAATGGTTTGGGTGGAGCCGTAAAACCCTTGAAATCATGGCTCGATCACGGCTCACGTATAATCGCATCCATGTTGCCTACAAACAGCGTATTCATTTCGAACGCAGGGCTGGTTGAAAGATGTGATCTTACTTCCTGGGTCTGACATATCATTGGCAACGTGTCCGTCAGTGACCAGTCTGACCAGCGCCCATAGCAACGCTCATAGCAACGGCATCGAAGACACTTACCGTGAGTGCGTTGTGGTTTCAGCTAAGTGCGTTATGTTCCCCTTCTGTGTAGAATTCTCCGACGCGCATTGTGGTTGGCAGGACACGGGAAAGATGACCTTCGACCTCTCCCAGAACAACATCCAAGTGTGCCTGAGTGGCATCTGGAAGCCTTATCGGATGCAGCAAAGTAGGTCAACTCCATTCATGATGACTTTCCCTATTCAGCCATGTTGATTTCTCGATTCTCATCAATCAATCATAAAGAATACTCCCCTCTTATTTTCTCAACCCTTTCTCTCGCACTCCACCCCCGACCAACACCCGTCGAACCACTCCTGTCTAGTTCACCCGACATATCGCAAAATCAACGAACGCACCCACTCCAACATATCTTTTAATTTCAGACGAGCAGTCGATTCTGGAATCAGTGCCGCGAATGGATTACATCACTTGGCACCAGGATATCATCACTGCGGCTCCTGTCGTCGATCTCGAAATTTTTCGCATTCCTGGCGAGGGATTGTTCATGGCCACCGCCAGTTATGACCGCCTGCTTCCCAACAAGCAGCAATCGGCCATATTCCGCTGGCACCAGGGTCGATTCAAAGTGTTTCAATCTCTTTATTCCCTTGGCGCGCAAGCATGGGAGTTTTTCACCATCGATAAAAAGGTACTAAGTCATAACGCATTTTTGATATCATAACGCATTTGAATGCAAAGTATTTCCTCGCAGTCGCAAATCTTGGCGCTCGTCGCGATCAAGCATCGAAATCAACAATTTTTAGGTGGAGTGGGAAACGAAAGAAATTCAGACAATTTCAAGAGCTGATCACATGGAATGCCCGAGACATTGAACATTTAGAGGTCAATGGACGCCATTACCTAGCTGTGGCGAATCATGTTCAAGGTTTCCGCTTACAGAGAACCAAAATCATATCATTATAAGTATAAGTTACTCAATAGATTCCATGCTGTTCGTCTGGGACTCCAGTTCTCGCGCCTTCAAGCCCTCGCAGAACATGAGCACCGACGGTGCGATGGATTTCACACATTTTCGAGTGGAGCAGTACGACTTCCTGGTCGTGGCAAATTTCTTCATTGGGAAATCAAGCAGTTTTTCAGCTGTGAATTCTGTCGTACATCTCTGGCAAAACTCGCGCTTCCTTCCATTTCAGAGTTTATCGGTGAGATTTATGTTGGTTGAATTTGTTGGTAACCATTTGAGTGCGTTATGATTCCGTCGCTTCACATGCAGACGATTTTGAACCGTGGCAATCTATTACGTTATGATTTCATTACCGTGGTAGCGTACTATTACTAGTAAATAGTAATCCATATAATTAAAAGGGAGAAACCAGGATAACCGTGCTAAATATGTATTACAAGGATTATAAAGATGTAACTGGGAATCGAGTGAAATGTAATCGTTGTGGAGCAAAGTTCGTCGTGGAAGCCAATGACACCGAAAGTTATCTGAACACCTCTTGCTCAAATACGGACACTCGGACTCGGTTATCTCTAGTACTTATGCGGGTTGTCAAGGGATTAATACTTCTATTATATTGGAAATATGTGTCTGTACTATATGAAGTAGAAGCCTAGTGTTTGGACACGCAATGATTACTACGTGTGTCGATTGTAGTTCAACACATTGTTGGCCCATTACAATCTATACTTATTCGTGTATTATAAATATTTGCTTTCATTGTATTATTATTATTATGATTATTATTATGTACTCCATGTATGCAAGTATATGTTACAGACGACAGGTGCAACAGATTTCGAGGCGTTTTCAATCGACGACGACTATTTCGTGGCAGTCGCAAATTCGGATGATTTTGGATTAAGCACACTGGACTCTGTTGCGGAACGATATCAGGTCAACTCAACAATATATCGCCTCAATAAAATCATCAAGCAATTTGAAGTATATCAGCAAATCGAAACGCAAAGGTGGGCTACTCAGGTCTCAGGCGCCATCCTTTCTCTTTTAGCAAAAGCCCATTCAAAATCATAACGCATTGCGTAACGTTATGATTACAGTATCCGAGACTGGGAGCACTTTCGAGTTGGCGACGATCACTACCTCATCGCGTCCAACTCCCGTCGCGGCCTCAGTTCTTCAGCAGGCAGCTCCAGTGTCATCTACAGATGGCAAGGGGTCGAAAAATTCGTCGAAAAACATCGACTGGACAGTTTACCATCCTCTGACTGGGAGACCTTCACAGAAAACGGAGAAACATTTTTAGTTTATGCCAATGCGGAGAACAGTATATCACAAGTGTATAAAGTGAAATTGATATGAAATCGCACTGAGTTCAGATGAACTGCAATGTGAAAGATCAGCGTGTCGATGTGCTGCTGATACCGAAAATGCATGTGAATATGATTCACGTCTGTTAGTGTTTGAATAACAACTTTTATCAGTGATATAATTTATTATGTTAATGAATAAACAGTCAATAAATACTTATAGCTAAGTAGCTCATATGGTAAGCTGGTTGACTACACGCCATAGCCCATCTCTTGGGTCGTGACATTTGTTTGTTATGTAACCAAGAAGGTATTTATAGATACATTTTACAAACCTTCTCTGGGTGTAATCATCTCAGTCATAAATCGACCAATAATAATCAATTAATCCTCGATTTTAAATCATGGATCAAAACACGCCTGCGCCTCATTGCACCTAAAATAGACCAACTGTTTGTCGCTGCTTACATACTGCACTCGGTTGAACCTCAGCAAGCAGACTCCGCCTCTCGCGCAACATCCGATGAACAAAAAAAAAGTGGAAGGCTGGGGAAAAATGGAGAGGAAACCCGCTTGCAACATCATTGATTGAGTGAAGAGATCGAAGTCGGCGAATTAATAATGCATTCCGAAACATGTTTGTTTCGATTCCCGGAATGGGGGTTGCCCCTCGCAACCAGGAAGCGACGCTTATCACGACCAACGCTTCAAATTTCCATGACAACACTCGAAAATGCATTTGTGGTGAAAACAAATATGGTGTCAGTCTCCATTTCTCAAAACACGATTAGGCTTCTTTGTGTGTTCTATATACAGAAGAAAGAACGGAAGGGAAAAAATCGTGAATAATCATGATCGATTGTCTTGTCTGTCTGTGACTGTCACGCCATTTTATGTTGAGGGCGTTATTAAAATCTGTGCCTGTGTTTTGGTGTGGCGTACGTTTGCTTTCATTCTACATGTACTCATCATGTATATACTTGTAAATATATCTGTGATAAGATGATAGAGGATGCGTGTGATAGCATTTCATGAAATTGTTATTCTCTTTGTTCTGGCACAGGGGCTGAGGAAGGGGGGTTCAATGCTTGGGTTCCATAGTTACAACCCCGAAGCGTTTGGCAAATTTGTAAGAAAATCCATCATCTCTGCATTGACGCTCATTTCTTTAGCCCGCGATGCAAAAGAAAGAGAGCGGTTGCATGTCGGTAGGAGAACTAGCCAAGCATGACCCATACAATAAACCCGCTCTGCCTGCAGGCTTGCAAGGCGAGGAAATATTGCAAATGCGTCTAGGAAAAGAGCTCATTTGGATCGATCAGCCGGCAGCCTATTTGCACTCGTCCGGGGCGACGAACGTGCAGAAGGATTCGTTCGACCTTCAGCGAGTGCACGCGTTCACCTTACAACGACAGTGTTGAAACACGCGACCATGTCTCTGATCTATGTTTTCACTGATTGTATTTAAAATAACAATATTGAACATTCTAAGGCGCATACAAATTGTATAATGAGACATTATCTTCAATTTAGTAACACATTGAAAGTGCTTTCTTGTCAGTAAGGATAATTACATTCAAATTTTGTGGCGTCCGAGATTTGGTGCGTTATGATTTTATCACGTGTTTCAAGCTTGAGACTAAAAGCCCGGGTTTCTGGCGCCCACTAAAAATAAATGTGACAACATGCCGAGCACGTTCTCCACGTAGACCCCCTGTGAACGTCGAACGGTCGTCAGCATAGAGTCATTGGTATAATATTCTATGCTGATCTAAGCTCACACCATTTGGTCTCAGAACATCATTGATTAGGCTGGATTAAATGGACAAGTCTTTTTCACTGGTTGCACAAGTACGGTTGCTAAAGCATTAGGCTGTCATCATAACGACCGCTTGTTGTTCTCGTAATCTTAAATCTAGTGTGTTGTGCTTGAAATGATCGAAGCGTGATATCAGAGGTTGAGCTGAATACTGAATATCTGTTGATATTATATAAACATCTCGAAATCGGATGTTTTTGACCCTAGCCAACTTGTTGTTCCGTTGGACGGCGTATAACTTGTTGAACCGAATATTTAATATCCGTCGATATTATTAAGAATCATCGAATCGATGTATTTGACCCTGGTCAACCTCTCACCGTTTAAGGGCAAAGGTAATCAGCGACTCATCATCACCAGCTGCCAAGGTTCAAGATTATGTCATCCTCCCGTGAGAAATATTGTGTCGAGAATTTTCGTTAATGCCCCACCCCCTCAAGTTCAGCAAAACTCGACCGTTTCATCCGGGGTATATATTTGGGACCATAATTTATTATTTTGAATAATTGGAGAATTTTCGAGCGAGCCCACGGTGCCCGTCAACACCCTATTTCTTTGGCGTGCGTCCCTTCGATGTGGGAGAAATGTAGGTCAAACGCTAATTTATTTTTTTTTTTATTTTTTTTTTTTTTTTTAGAAAAAAAAATCGCGAAGTGCCAATAATAAGTTCCGCCAACTACGGTGTCAATCCCACTGCAATAACTAATGTATTGCATGCAGTATACTAGTAGTACAAGCACACGTATACCTAATTCCGCCCGAACCCGAGCAACATATGTTGGGACACAAAATAAGAGGATTCAGGATGATGGTCGGTTTCATCTTTTGGAACTACTAATATCGTATTTTATACTACATTATATTGTCGCGGCACTAATTTCTGCAGCAGCCCTGCAGCAGCTCCGTGCACGCAACAGCCCTTGCTATGCTGAGTGCATTTTCGAGGAAAGACTTTGACAGCGCATGCGGCTTCTAATGGCGATGCCAGTCAGGGGCCACCTCAGGACAGCGGGGCAGCCTCAGTTCACGCGGCATTGTAAACAAACAGCTCTGACCGGAGACCTGGTCAGCGGTTTTATATAGCACATGGAATTATACTGCACTGTGACTGCGTGTCTCTGTTATTCTTGGTGTTGAGTGCAGAAAGGTGAGTGATTAGTATTGCAAATTAATTTGCAAGACATGTATGTTATAATTGCAGTAATTAATTTGTGTGTGTGTGTTTTTTTTTTTAATGTTACATTTCAAGGTTTACTACAGAACATACGTTTAAATTGTTCGTGCAATGCATTTGTGTTAGTCCTATGCCTGCATGTATAGATAATATCATAATCATTTCCACCTGTGTTAAATTGCTCTGCTAAAAGTTAATATTAAATTGTATTCCATACATTTCGACACCAATCGAAATTAGCTTATCATAATTTATCATCAAATCAATATATAACTCGAAATTCTGAGAAATTTATATTCTCTGTTGTATAAAGCACTAAAAATAATTATGCTGTGATCAATGAAGATTCCTTGTTGGTCCCACATCAATGTAAACGCGAATGAACGGATGAATGAAATCAGTAATTATCTCCCCGAATCCACGTATAAGGACTGTAATATAAAGGAGTAACTCGAGGCCCCGAGTAGCTCAGTCGGTGGTTTGATCGCCTGGCCACATGTCAAAATCCCGAGTTCCGAGAGCCACCAGGCGTTCTTATTGTGAGTTATGATTCGTTATTACAAATTAATAATTCCCCTGTGACTCTGCGATGTTGACCTACGGCTTAACATGCACTACTAGTATCTATTGTTTGGCATGCAGTGTTTTAAAATTCCTTCATTGAGGTCAAACAGTATCGAAAATAATGGTAATCAAGTACATTAATATAATATTATATATAACATGGAACCCGAATGTGCATAAATTAACCGTTTTGTACACAACAGTGAATGGAATATCTAAAAATAGCCACAAAGAGAAGAAACAGGCGATCGTATAGAGAGCATGGTGAGAGAGACCCAGAAAGAGGCATGACATTTTGCGATTTGCGGTTGCGCCATTTAGGGCGAACATGTGGGGGTTGAAGCTGCTGGGGAAATTGCCAGCCTTAGTCGGCAGAAAACACAATTTTGGCGATAAATTGCTGATAAGTAGAAGTATGTAAACACCCAGCGAACATGGCGGCATCTTCAAGCTTTCCCCTTTGTCAGGAAGCTCTTCTTTTTTTCTCTCTCTGTTTTTTTCTTCTCTTTTCTCAATTTTTTTATCCGAAGAAGCCTTTGCACAGCATTTATAAGCTAACATCATGCACCCCGCTGGAGAAAAATAAAATAAAATAAACGTTAAATATTTATAGAAGGGTGCTTAATTTGTGCGAGGTCATGCAAATTCGTATGAAAAAAAAGAGGAGAGGTGCTATATGTCGATCAATTGATGATTCATGGGATGTTTGCTTCATTTCATAAGAGAGACGCTCGTGTTATTAGCATAAGGGTACTCCCCTCTCCAAGCATAGACAGCGCATCCCTTCGGCTAGGCATACCTGGGGTTGTGCAGGGGGTGCCTTGTCCCCGTGTTGGCCTGTATGTGCCCGAGGGTCACTCAGGGTCCCTCACCGCCAAGGCCTGCACTCGTCGCGACCCTGGTTCCCGGGTGAACACGCGGCTTTGTTCGTCTGCGGTTTATAAATGCGACGCGCTCTTGTCTTGTTCTGTACATATTGGCGAAAAGTATTCCTGAGTTACATCAGCTTATCATTCCTTCTTATCTGTGGGTGCTTTGAAACATATTGAGTGATTTAACTCGCTGTTTACGATATCCTATATTGCACAATGCGTCGTAAATACTCGGTGATTCATGGATTTATTCGGGCGTGGTGCTATTTTTCCGTCATGTGCTAAAAGTGATTTAGCCAGAATTCCTCTAGGGTTCTATTTTTCCTCGCTCTCTTTTTTAATTATCTGTGTTTATTAAATCTCAATCTCATGAATATGTGCTCGGCACGGCGCTCCACATGCGACTTATTTCTCATGTATATGGATATTTTTTTCTTTATCAACTTTTTCTTCTTTATTTCTGTTATATAGAGAAGCATTTTTCCCCTTCTATGATTTGGTGTGAGGCTGTGTTTAGTTGAGCTTTATAAATGTTTCCCGGTTTGAATTTCTTTCGTTGTACCAATTTGACCTCGTGTTCTGGTTTGGTCACTTGCTACGTGTTTATTAATATATTAATTTATTAATTATTAATATTATACGAAAGGAAAAGAAGAAGTGTATTAACCCAGTACTAAAAATACTTCCAAACTGGCACAGTATTCTCAATAATATGTAATTAGGCCTACACAGGACATGCACTCTTTGTGTTTAAAGGTATTCCATTGAATACATTGTGATGCATGTCATTCTGGCAGACCCAATACCAATTACCTGGTAACAGTAGCGTGTTCCAAAAAAAAAAGAGAAAAAAAAGGAACAGTGCTTGGATGTTTGACCCGTCATAATTACATCGCCATATCAGTTGCACCGAGTGAAAAAAAAAAAGCAAAAAGATACTATTAGAGATATCCGGCGAAAGGTCAAAAGCAGGGTTAACCTGATTACAAAAACCTGGTGACCTTTGACCTGAACCTCCTACTCATTCTGACGCCTTTTGTTACAGGCGACAAATGCACTACTACCTGTGACGTCACGCGAGATGTTAGCACTGCAACAGGACTCCGCTCACAAAATGGAGTTCGTGGAATTCCCTCGCCGAAAGGATACTTTGCTTTCGTCGTTAATCCGCGGTGATCCTGATGACATGGACGATGTGATCTGTGCTGAACCAAACTCTCCAGAGTCGAATTTCGACGACATTTCGGACAATGGCGATAAAACCGACGATCATCTCCGCTCTGAAGACACGCACTCTGGGGATATTTTAAGAAGTTTGCGGCAGAGCATTAACAGGTAAGGGGCTCGGTGTGGCTGTTCATTGTTTCACTCTATTTGTAGTATTTCCAAACTCACATATACATCATACATGTATCATTATATGACCCGATCCTATATGTTCCAATAATATAATTATTCTGTGGAAAATATCAAACTAAAACAGTACTACATCATAGTATTACATCATAGTACTACATCATAGTACATGTGTAAACACAGCGACATGTTTTGCAACAATCTTGAATTTCGGGGAAAGCGCGGTGCCACCGAAACTCATTGAAATCGTTGCCATGGAACATGCACCACTTATCGCCCACCCTCGTAACTCTGTATAGTGCAGACCTAGTTTCAACCTTGACCTCTGTTGACTTCCGGTCGTGATACTGTTCTTACATCAATGCACATCCGTTAATTAAGGCTCTATATGCAGCTTGCATTCCCGTCATATAATGATATATTGGAGGCATGCACCGCGGGAGACTTGCATTTCGTGATTGATTTGGGTTCAATGACTGCGTTTGGTAAGTGGAGAGAGACTGAGAGCGTGGAGTCAGTGGACTTTCCCCTTCTCACGCCTTCTGTCCTTCGATAAACATTTTTCTCCTTTTTATCGCTTTTTTTAACCTGGTGCGATCTGCATGAATATTGCATTACAGGTTAATATATGGTCAAGTTTAGAACTTATGATATTCCGGTATACTACTCCGGTACTTGTTATATAGTACCACTTGTTCATGTAGCACTGGTATTGTATTACAATGTGTACATGACATGATGGGGTTTTACGGCTCCACCCAATGCGATCGGATGATACGGGCGCCAGAACAGAAGGCCCGGGACCGGAGTTTCCCCCTACTCTTATCGATAAATCCCAAGGGTTCTTTATCCTGCATACCACCATAGACAGTAGTACACTGCGCCTGGCCTTGTTACGCTGTTGGGCAGCACTGCAGAGTCACCGAAGAATTACAATTATAACGGATGTATTACAGTGTGTAACGCAATTTACATGTACACATGTTATGTAACATCAAATTCGACCAATTATTACAAAAAGGACTATTGACAATTGTGTAATCTGGGGAAATCCTTATGTACCACCTGCTTCACAGCATGATGTCCTCCCACGGCCTACTCCGATTCTCTCACCGACTGTGAGGTCAAGGCTGGAATTTGTACTCGGTGACGTTATGATCGCAGCCTGTACGACTCCGATCTAACGTGCATATATTGCTGTTAACCTTTTTAGTTTATCATACGACTTCGGTTATTCTAACGTGTGTGGGGTTGGGGGTTCCTTTCTTTGTTATTTTCATAAAGAAACGATCATATCATTATCATATCATTATTCCGACGCTGTCGTTTGCGCTATCATAATGCTTCAATTGAGTCCGTTATGATTTCTGTCTGTGCTTCTTTGTGTGGTTAATTAGCATATTCATGAGAGGCATCTGTGGCTGTGGTCCAAATAGGTCACCGCCTCGAACGAACCCTTTACGCTCGTGTCTCCGTTACCAGTAAGCTGGTTCATCGATTCAACATCTCGGTACCAAATAAGATCTTTGTTTAGCTAAATTCCTTGAGACCTTGGCACATTTATATCGGGTCTGTGACCTAATTTCGCTGTTGCCCCGCGCCGAACCAAAACAAAAATATTCAGTATTACGCAACATAAACTACAGTGTGGCACTGCTATCTGCGTACTGACTTCTGAGACATCGCTCTTATCTCCTCCGATTATTGTACGTCATTTTTGATACACATTCCTCAACAATTAAGCACTATTGCGTAAGCATTATTGCGTAAGCACTAGCTGCAGTGTGTTAAAAAAAATTAACAGTTATGTTGATAATGTTGTATCATAATATTTTGAATGCAATTTTTCCTCTTCTCAAAAAGCGTTATCTGTTTCCCTTGCTTGATTTACTAGTAGTTCGTGTTAAATGCCTGTTTATAATTCGCGAAATGTTTCGCATGTCAATATCATATAAAATTTAAATCAAATGTTACAAATTCCAAAATTAAGATGGAAATTTCTGATTATCGATACACATAATTATGTAGACCCAAAAAGTGAAAAAGTGCGAAAATGCAAATTTCGGTAAACTCGCCCAGTTTGTATTATTGCGCCGTAATATTGAACTAATGATGGTGATTCACTGAAGAAAACAAGAAAGAATAAAATACGAGTTTGACCCAATTTACATCTCGAGGTTTCAAGTGCATCCGTTTGTCTATCCAGAAATGTTATGTCGACGAAAATGTTGCTAGAAACACACACGTGGAGATCAACAAGCTAACTGCGCACATCGCAAGAACAGAACATGGGCACATATTAATAAATTATGTTAATGATCTGTTGACATCCCTGTGATACGCACAACAACACGTGCTTGTACCGAAGTGCATGTTTTGGGTCATGGCTGTTATTTTGGGTTGCTTTTACTGGAAGACACTGTTTGGTAGTTTCTGCTGAAATTCGTACACGATCCAGGATGTGATGCTTGTGTGCATAAATTATGCCCGGCGATAAAACGAAGCACCGCCCTCGTGTTATGTGTTATGTCAGATAGCTGCTGCGTTCAACTGCGTAGTAAAGCAGTGAGTGCGTGACCGCGCCGCCAGAACTACGACATGCTGCTTATGAAAACAGACCACGTGCTCTAGTGCCGTTTCTGCGTTGTTACATGCGAACAAGGAGAAGGAGCCCTTAGTCATACTCTGCAACGTGTTCTGGGTAGACGTGTGGTTACCCACTGAAGCGAATAGAGGAAGTGCATCTGATTTAAAAAAAAAATATATATATACGAAATAGAATCTGTCGTTTAGTCGAAACAGGTACTAAGCTACCAGACAACAAACTGCTAGCATGTCGGACTTGGATAAACTGCAAGCTCTGATGAGCGAATACCTTCGCAACGGTGTTGATGCGCAGCAGTTGTATCAATATTACAGTCAACATGTCATGTACCACCACCTGCAACAAGCCAGGGAAAAGGGGGAGCTGAAAGAGGAAGTGCCCTTCCAGCCTCCGATTACGGAACTTATGTTACCAAAAGTGCCTTCAGAAGCAAAGGAATTCGAAAGTGTTGGCGCGGATTTCGATAACAAATCTTCGGTGGACAGGGCAGAGGACATTGAAGTTCTAGACAGGTATTTTCTCCGTTTAACCCGCATACCGAAATTCATAGTACATGTAAATTACTTTTTTATTCCTCTTTTTTTTTTTTTTTTTTTTTTTTTCTTTTTTTCTATTCCATTTTTTCTTTCTGGGTCATGTACAAGTAATCATGCTTGTACATGTATAGCACATTTGAATTTGAATAGGGGGCCTTGTCTTACCCCGTTCAGTCCAATATTATGAATATATAACAGATCACCTTTGTTTCGGCACTCATATTGATTTTATGGACGATCGAGATTCACCCTTGCAATACTTGATTATTGTTGTTGGATCGTGCAAGACTGGCTTGCGCCCGATGTGCGTGTTGCCACTTGCAATTTCGTTACGCAGTTCTTTGATAAAATGCGCGCTATTATTTTGAAATGCAGCAAAACATTTTGGGTGTTTCAGTGTCGTGTTTTGGTTGAACGCTCTTGTATGTTTTGGGCTCGAAGCCAAAAGGTTTGTGTTGATAACAAGGCGAGTTCTTTTGTCCCCGTGGAATTCGACCCCTAAACGAACTTCGAACTCCTTCGGACTACTTCAGCCCAGTTCGTCCATCATGGCGCGAAAACGATATCAATCGAATTAATCTCAACGCGTGATGAAATAATTGAAACGCGATAAAGATATGTCATGCTATGACCTGTTTCATAGTGTTTGGCATGGTGCCAATTCTGCGTGAATTTTATTGCGTAATATTATTACATGTACAAATAGCTTGACAATATGTTGGTGGTATATGGGTCTACTGTGTATAGCAGATGTGATAACATATTAAAATAATGAGGTCACCTCCCTATCTTGACCATTGCGTAATATTTCAGTCTGGCGTATCAATTTTGGAAATTGGGTCAGATAATGTCCCAAAGTCGATGACCCGATTCTTCCCCAAGTTGTGATTACGTAATCCTGGCTCACTTGCTATTTACATAACTTACAGGTCTCTCTTTGCATGTGTCATGCATGACTCCTTTCGAGTCTTTTGTGTCTTTAACGATCTTGATCATGACTCAAACGCTGAGTCAATTCTTAAAAAAAAAAAAAACCCATGTTGATCAGCACATGCTCGTGCATGACCCTCATTAATATGCATGAGATGGATGCAGTACTTAATATTCATGAGTGGGCGGGTTCACGCAGTGCGTTCGCGGAATGGTCTGTGAACTTGTCCGATTCTGTCTGCGGCAAATGTTCCGAGAGAAAGGATGACGAGAGTTACATGAAGCGGCGGCGGTGGGAATTCCCCGTACGCCTCCTGTGATGAATGCTACACGCTTGCACTAAGTGAGTCACGCGGTGATGACATCATTGTGGAAACGATTGGGCCTTGACCTGATTACGGTGTTACTGGTTACAGGTGATGTTGTATCATGTATGCTGTTAGGTGGGAGGTATAAATGTAGGAGGTGGGGGGGGGCGGGTTATTTAGGGTCCTGCTTGTATTATAATAATTATGGATGTGCCTTGGATATGTGTCATAAATTATCATAATTATGCGAATTATGCGATGTGGTGATCACTCCTGTCTCAATTATATAATGCTGGGAGGACTGCTTTACATATAATTATATATGACGTTTAATATTAGGGTTACCAATTCGTATTACACATTATACATATGGCTGATGTGTTCTGACCTGGCATACTTACTGTCATTATTATGGTTTTAATCCACAAGTTTGCGATATATATGTGTGCCATAGATCTCACCATGCTTCCTCTTGTGATTGCAGGCGGCCGGTGGTCAGCCTTGACCGTGTGCGACACAAGCGACAGACCCTGCAGGACATGGCGCGCCCACTCAAGCACTGGTTGTACAAGCACAGAGACAACCCGTACCCCACCAAAAGCGAGAAGATGACATTGGCCAATGTC
Source organism: Capitella teleta (assembly GCA_000328365.1). Lineage (NCBI taxonomy): Eukaryota > Metazoa > Annelida > Polychaeta > Capitellidae > Capitella > Capitella teleta. The sequence continues at coordinate 179,783 of KB304376.1, read as the reverse complement.
TCGCACATGACCCTCACCCAAGTATCCAACTGGTTCGCCAATGCCAGGCGTCGCCTCAAGAACACCGTGCGTGACCCTGAGCTGAACTGGGAGAGCAGGATCAAGATGTACAACAGCTGCGTCGAGGGAAACCAGGAGTTACTCAGCATCGATTCAGACGATGACGAAGAGGAGATGAAGGGTGAGCTGTGTTTAACTTGCGCTTTCTGATTTGACGTTGGTTTATTGCTCAGCCCCTCCTCAGCCAACTGAAGCTGAAGCAGTGGCGTCTGAAGAGGAGGCGGCCACACCGCTTGACCTCTCGGATCACACTGTGCCAGGGGAAGCCATCCCGTCCCCTGCCCCTTCCCCACCCATGCACACGGATGAGGCGCCTCATCCCCCAAAATACAAGCAGTGCATCTTGCAGCGTTACCTTACAGACTCTTATCAACATGCAGCACAAATGCAGAACGAATTCCCAAGACAAAGAAACGCGTCCGGATCACTAAGTTCGCACGATTACGAGGAGATATCGACATCATTTGCAGGATCACCGCTGCGTGAGCACCAATTCGATGGTAGGGCAAGCTGTGTCCCTCCAGTCAAGCGTTAATTTCAGATTTTATTTCGCAGAGCAGCAAGAAATGGCAGAGGAGCTCCCAGCAAAAGTGGAGAACGCGAGGTTGGTTGAAGCGGTTTGTGAATGTTCCTTCCTCATAATGACCATAATGTCTCATGCAGGGTTAAAGACGACCTGTACTGGAAGGAGATAAGTGCTGCACTGGCGCTGACCACATTGGCCAGGTCAAAGGTCAAAGGTGATCCTCGTCTGACCTGATTCTGCTGCTGAGGAAGTGTGCAAGAAGCTTCTTGGAGAGACTGAAGTGTTTGATTCACTGGACTGTGGAAGCTGCCGTTCATCAAGTGCTTATGTTGCTGGCTGCCTGCCCCCCTGCAAGGGCAGGAAACACGCCAGCTTGGAAACCTATATAGATATTTACATTTTTATTTTGTCTTTGAATTTTGGTTGTTAATACATCTGTACAACGGATGATACAGGGTCATTGATTGGTATCAGAACAGATACATTGTCCTTTTTTTTTCTGCCTCTTCTTCATTTTTTTGGGTGTCTTTTTTTTTTTTTTTTTTTTTGTGTGTTTGTATTTTCTCCTTTTCTCCTTACGAAAACCGCTTTTTACGAATACAATGTTATTCTTGTGTTCATGTCAGGGTAAAATAAAAATGAGGAATATTGGTCTTTCACTTTCACTGGTAAAAAAAAAAAACCTGAAAGAATAACTTTTTTTTTTTAGTTTTGAATTATAAAAATGGCAAACAAAGCAGCCCTAACTTTGCTTTGTACAAGTGTTCAGTTTTCAATATAGGCAGGCCTATGTGGATTGTGTGTATATAATATAATATAATGGCTCTCATGCAATTTCTATGCATTTATCATCATGGTGTGTATTTCAATTAATACAGTGGTTTCTCATTGATTAGCACATACCTTCAAAACCTGATTATTTTGCTCTAAATTTATCGGGATTAGATATATTTTGTTATCTTAGAGATAGTGAAATATGCCATGTTTTTATCTGCTTATATTATATACCTATTTATCTTATTATATTTTCTTTGACTGCCTCGTTTTCTAACACATGCATGGTTCAGGTAACCAACTTCTTTTTTCGTTTTCATTTTTGGCTGATTTGGGTTCTTTTTCTTCAGGAAATAGTTTTGACACATGAGGATGCTACTGTTCGTTACTTTACGTATTTTAAATAAATCAAGGCAGCATCACGGATTTCAATTTGACATTATGTCTTTTTATATTTGTGATTTTCGGGTGAATATTCAAGTGGTGATTGAGGATTTCAAAACCTCAGCAGGTGGAATATGTTCTTGGGATAGTAAAGGAGTGATGAAGTCATGACGTCACTCCAACCTCAAAGCCATATTTAGGAGTTATTTGTCTCCATCAGGGAGTTCCACTCTATTTGAAAATGATGTATATGAATATATACATCATTTTTTACACACCGTCAGTTTCTCTGTGACTGAAATTTTAATCAGAGAAGAAAGAAAAGAAGAACAAGAAGAAGATTGAGAAGAAAAAAAACACACACACACTAACAAATACTAGTAAACATTCAATGTTTCTTCAAGTAATAATACAAATCTGTAAAAAGTGAAAAGTACAAATGTGTAAGAAATAAGAAATAAGAGGTGACGCTGAAAATATCTCTTCGCGTACAAGACTATGGGCTACGGGAATTCCGTCACGTCATACTGACAAGAACTAAACCTCCTCCGCCTTTATCGACGCAAGAGACATTTTAGCTCAAGCTAGCATGTTAGCTCACCCCCTCCCGGATACACCGCTCATCCTCAGCAGTGACGCCTCCGATGTCGGCGTTGGAGGAGTACTCGAACAGTAGGGCCTACCAGGACGGGAGACTCCGCGACCTCTGTCCTTCTTCAGTAGAAAACTCTCTCCTGCTGAATCGCGCTACAGCGCTTTTGATAAAGAGTTGTTGGGAGCTTATCTCAGCGTTCGGCACTTTCAGCCGATCATCGAAAGACGTGTCTGCACCCTCATGACTGACCACCGGCCACTCGCCCTTGCGTGGAATAAACAGAGCGATCCTTGGTCAGCTCGACAACAGCGACATCTTTCGGCCATCGCACGTGACAGATGTCTGTCATCGCTCCGGTGCAAGTAACACTGGTGCCGACTGTCTCTCTCGTGCACTGACCCCACAGGTCTCTCTGACATCAAATCTCCCAGAAGCAGTATTGGATGTACAACGCTCTTCCGACGACATCATCGCCGTAGCCGAGGGTCGCTCACACAATCCTCTGGATAACGTGTCTCGATCTCGGCATCGACTATGCAGCCCTCGCCGCCAGCCAAGGCTCTTGCCCCACCGTCAGAGACTTCAGTCTCTGCCCCTTCCTGACGACGCTATACCAGCGTATGTCACACCAATGAATTGTATTGCAATCTCGTCTCCTTGCACACAACAGACAATTTGCTGCTGGCCTCGTTGAATTAGGAAAATAGTAGATGTGGCGTTAAGGAAGTTAACGAAGCTGTGTGTTAGCGGAATAAAAATCAAACGCGGCTACGCATTGTGTAACACTCAGTTGGCCGCTCCGACCGAAAACAATGCGCTGCTACGTGCTTGATTATGAATTTTATCGGAACAACCTTGAATCATAACGTTCACACAGTCTTCCGGATCGAATCTGAGCAAGGGCCACATTTTGTTTTCGTTGATGGAGTATGCAATAGTCCGTTATGTAACCCGAGATTCAGCAGGCGCGCTTGGTGTAATATGTTTGCATGAGGGAACCCACTATATGTAAATACTAGAATTAATTCACATCAGTTAGGGAACCCATCATTGGCTCCAGATTGCTTTTACAGTGCTCAATACAAACTCTTTTTATTAGCTTTTAAATCATATTGTATGCAATGTATTTCTGTTCCAATTTCCATCATATAATTCATATTTATCTGACCTCCTAATAGTATCCCCCCCCCCCCCGTGTCATAATGGGGCAATGTGCCCAATTGAAACCTTCGCCCACAAAATCGAAAACTCTTGAAACCCTGCAACTTTCGTTTTAAACATTGGCATGGCCGTTGTCTTCCCTTGCACCACTTCATTTTGCAACTCGCTTAATCAACAGCTCCGCATATGCACCCCTCCCGGTAGCTTAAAAACAAACAAACAAGCAAACTGCTCAAAATTTCAAAACATCTATTTTAAAATCAGCTGATATATGTCAGAGGCTTCATGGTCAATTATCATAGTCCATGAAAATAGATATACATAGATAATTTCCTCACTCGAATCGTAGAAAAAAAATCGCACTGCATATAAATGCAGAGAGAAATCTCTTCACAACACATTTCACCCAAAGCAGAAGCGAAGTCGGATATCGGTAATCATAACGTGAAATAAAATGGCTTCGGACACAAGTCCCGTGAAAGGCTTCTTCGCCGGAGGTTTTGGTGGTGTTTGCGTGGTGCTATCTGGTCACCCTCTGGACACATTAAAGGTGGAGTATATATAAAACGAAGGAAGTCTTTTGTTTTTACCATTTTGCACTAGTTTTCCACAGTTTAGCTGTCGAATGTTTGTTACTTTGACCTGTAATCTGTAGTGTATTGTAAACCTTAAGTTTACTTGAGTCTCTTGTGAAGTTTAGACAACGAAGACATAACTTCAGTGAATGACGTAATATTAATGAGTGTTTTAAAAGTCAGGCCAGGTCAGGTCGTACGATTACCGATTACATTTCTTTTGAATCAGGACTCTTGCGAATTAAGGTGGAATATCTTTTATTCAGTGAGCTATTTATTTAATTTAGTGACCACCTCGGATTTTAATTCCAAACCAACTATCATTAATTAAAATCTAATTTGATTCATATACTCATAATACTGATATAGGGACTCTGGATCAATGGACCATTACTTGTCTTGCAAATATTACCCATTTTGTATACATGATCACTTATGTCTAGTATGCTCCAAATATGCCAGAGCAGGTTGTTCGTTGTGTACCGGTAAGTACTACAACCTGGCCCTGTTTATTCATTAACCTTTGCACCCTTGAATGTGTTGAGATGAGAACATCTGCTGTTGTATTTGATTCTGCTTAACTTGACTTTTTTCTTGTCACGATTCTTTATCAGGCGTTTTTATCAGCGTTCCATCAGCTTATTGAAACATGAATGTTATCTCTTTTTTTTTTCTAAGTTTACCAGGTCAAAGTTTGTACAGAGGTCAAAGGTCAGCAAGCAGTGTGTTCAATCATTTCATTTTAAACTGTCTCTGACACCTTTGAAGATTAACTTCCACCATGTATGTGTTCAGAACTTCAGATTTTATAATTGAGGCTTTTATGACTTTGGCATTGTTTAAAACCATCAAAAGAAGAGGATCAAACTATTTAAATTTTTGAGTTATGCTAGTTTGACCTATCGTTACAAAATTCCATGCACTGGAATAGTGAGGGACTCAAGCTGGGGTTTTACCTGGTAATTGGCTTTGGCGTAAGGAACAATTAAACTCATAGAAGTTTGACAAATCAAGATTATTCTGTATTATTAGAGGTTAATTTGCTTTGTAAGAGGTCCTGGATCAGATAATTGCATTAATTAAATGTCATGGTATGATGGTATACGCAGGTTCTGTTTGTCAGTTATGTAATGCCCTCTTATGGGGGCACCAAATAGCTCAGTCAGTTGGATCGGCTGACTGCAATCCTATGCCAACCGTGGGGGTCGAGGTTCCGGGTTCAAGACCCGATTAGGCCACGGGCGTCATGATTGTTAATTAGAATTGTAATTTGTTATAATTGTAATTCTTCGGTGACTCTGCAGTGCTCCCCAACTGCGTATCAAGGCCAGGTGCTGTGTACCACTGTTTATGGTGGTATGCAGGATAAAGAACCTTTGGGATTTATTGATAAGAGTAGGGGGAAACCCTAGTCCCGGGCCTTCTGTTCTGGCGCCCGTATCATCCGAATGGTTTGGGTGGAGCAGTAAAACTCCATCATGTTATGTTATGTAATGCCTGCTTATTCACCCCCATGATTCCTTATGCTGAATGTCTACACCATGATTGGCTTTATTAATTACACCATGTACAGATATCCAAATCCCATATCCGGCAATCTGATAGTGTGCCGTTAAAAGTCGCCTGTTCGGTCTATACTGAAGGAGGATGGACTCAAAATCCTCTACATGGTCTCCAATGAGCAGCTGAAGTTGGTGGAGCTTCCTCGTAAATGTAACTGTTGTGTTGAACGTTTCAAGAAATTCTGCTTCATCATATTTTTCATTTTTTCTATTATCTTAATATACCAGATATTAAATGCTGAATATCGTCTCGTCATTTATTTGGTTCTGGAATCCCTTGAACTTGTTTATCTGACAAGGAGGAGGAAGAGGATTTTGGACAGAGTATTAATATTGAGTTTAATTATCCATGACCCTCAATCTCATGCAACACATCATCCTTGCCAACCAATTTCTTATCAAATCCCATCCCATTTGCAGGTTCGCCTTCAAACGCAGCCGAAACCAGCCCCAGGTCAACAGCCCTTGTACACCGGAACATGGGATTGTGTCCAGAAGATTGCCGCAAAGGAGGTCAGTTTTGCTGACCACATTATTCAGGTTTGAATCTCTTCCAACGCAGGGTCCGCGTGGCTTCTACAAAGGCATGGCCGCACCCTTGATGGGCGTGGCGCCCATTTTTGCCGTCAGTTTCTTCGGTTTCAACGTTGGCAAATCAATGCAGCAGAGCAAACCGGATGACGTTCTCTCGTGAGTTCTGTGCTTCCCTTCTTCGCTGGTGCTCATCTTATTTTATCCCAGATATCCTCAGCTCTTCTTAGCCGGTGGGGTTGCCGGAGTCTTCTCAACAGTGATCATGGCCCCAGGAGAGCGAATCAAGTGTTTACTTCAGGTTGGTTGCACCATTTTCACCATTTTGTTATGTCAGCTATTTATTTTGTGTCCCAGGCAATCCCACCATAATTTCAATTGTGCGATTGCTCACTGATTAGGTTTAATTTAAGTTTAATTTGAAATGCTGGTAGATTATCTCTGCCTGGAATCTCACTTATCAACGTTTTTCCACTATCTGCATACACCTGTATTGGCTTAATCCATGAATAAATTTTTCAATTCCTTTGAACATTTGGGAGTTTTATGACTTTTGTGGGTAAATTCCATGAATGATTTAGGTGAACATTGAAGTTTCATTTGTTTTTTTTTTCTCTTTCAGGTCCAGCAATCTGCTGCCAAAGCCAAGTATTCTGGACCAGTTGATTGCGCCAAACAGCTGTACAGAGAAGGAGGCATTCGCAGCATATACAGAGGCACTGCTGCCACCTTCGCAAGAGGTGAAATTAGCACCTGCATGCATCCTCTGTTGCTCATATAGCCCCTTATTATTGTAATGGAGATATATCAGGCATGGCTTTTTTCCGTTTTAAAACGGAATTCCGTTTTTTTTTTTTTCATCGATTCTGGGTCATTTCTGAGATCGATGCAGATCCAAGATGATCTTGTGAAGGCATTATGAGGGGGGTTGGGACTCTGCACTCCTTGACTCCAGCGAGCCGAGCCAGTCTGTGAGCCGAGCGGCAGTTAGCGCTGCGGCTGGCCGGGTGAGCGATAGGCTGAGACTCGATCCGAGCATAAATTACCAACCCACCTACGGGTTGCAGGTTACAGAGCCTGATCTTGATGAATGGAGGCCCCAAAATGGATTTATAACATGGCTTTGTTTTCGTTTTTGATCGCTTGATTGTGGAACAAGTTGTACACTGTTATATAAGTTAAACTGCATAGTTTGGCTTGTAAAATTACAAAATTTTCACGGGGGAACATGCCCCCAGAACCCCCTACCAGGCAGGTGCCGAGGGCACCTGTTTTGGACACTAAAATTTTTTTTTTTTCCTCAGGCCAATCCCATGCCTGATATATGGATCTCTCTAACTTTTATTAACTAATCTCTGCAAAGAACTTGGAGACTTAAGACTGCCAACTGCCTTATCTCGCAATTGTAATCGCTCATAGTGACCACATGCGAGAGACGCATTGAGAGACTCGTGAACTAGAACTTCTTCTCATGTCATGTTCTATAGAGTCTAGCGTGATCATTTTCAGAAACCCGGCTCACCACTGTGGTGCCACCTCTGCTCTAGCAAGATCGGTGTAGTTGGCCTTAATATCTAAGCTGTTTGCTTTACGCAATGCAGACCTAGTCATCATTTGATCAAGGAAAGAGTTGCCACAAAGTCATTTCTATGTGCAGATTTTTAAGTGCTTGTTTTGCTACCATTCCTGTCTTAATTGAGCTGTGATGATATTGATATTCACTGTGAAGCTCAATTGAATTAACTATAACCTCTGAGAATTTCTTCTTCTTCCTCAGATATTCCTGCTTCAGGTATGTATTTCATGTCCTACGAATGGCTGCAGCGAATCCTGACCCCTGAGGGAGGATCGTAAGTTGAAAATATACCCTCTCCCTTCCGCTCATATCTCCACTCTTCCAGGAGATCAGATCTAAGCATCGGCCGCACCCTGATTGCAGGAGGCACAGCTGGCATCTTCAACTGGTTGGTCGCCATACCCCCAGATGTGCTCAAGTCTCGCTTGCAAATCGGTATGGCGTTGCTTTCTTGGTTTTTAGGATTTCGGCTGATGAATGATTTGCTCCTTAGCCCCCGAGGGCAAGTACCCTAAAGGAATGCGCAGTGTGTTTGCGGAGATGATGCGTGAGGAAGGGATTATGGCGCTCTACAAGGGCGTCACCCCAGTGCTGCTCAGGGCCTTCCCAGCGAATGCCGTGAGTTTCACTCAAGATTTATGTTGTTTGCGACTTACGAGTACCAGTATTTGAAATTCGTGTTGGATATGAGTTATCAGTTATGGAAGGCTTAGTTTGCAATGTGATCCTGGAATAATTTATATAGGATTAGTAGAAATTCTATAAGTGGCAATCCGCTTGATTAACAAATAAATTTTGGCTATAGTAGGCTACACATGATGTTAATGAAATTTTGTTGGTTGTTTGATATTCTTTTTCGCAGCTAATAGAATTATAGAAGTGAGGAATTTTTGGGTGCCTGGGATTTAGTTGTCTTAATCAGGATACAGTTGAGGATTACTTGGAGAGCTAACCCTGCAGAAAAGCCATTTGCAAACCCTGTGTCCAGGTCAACAGAGAAATCTGTTGAATCTTCGAAAAAATGTTTTGTATTTTGAATCAAATGATCTTGATGATAGTGTCCCTGGCATTTCACCATTCACATTGTATGAAACAATTTTTTTGGGTTTCAACATTTCACCGTCAAATTCTAAACCCGGGTGACATTAACCAGTACCGAGTACCGTAAAACTGCTTCCGGGGAATTCTCACTGGCAGGTAAATTTTGAATTGTTCATATATCCTGAAGAAAAAAACTGCTAAAAGTGTGAATGAGAATTTGCGGATTGCTCCAATGACGGTATAGGGAATGATCTATGTATTTCACAATGGGAATATATGCCATTGACCTATCTGGTATAATGAAGGAAACCAATCTCCATATCTATGTTGGTAGCCATCTAAATGAGTTACCCTCGATCACAAACGTGTTTGCTATTCACAATCGCAATACAATTTTTGTGCTGTGAAATTGTTTCACATGATACGTTGATTTCTTTGCAGGCGTGTTTCTTGGGCTACGAAGCCGCAATGAAGTTCCTCAACTGGGCGGAAGCGAAAATTTTCTCTTAGGACATCATCCCTAATTTAGTATTTCAAATTTAGCACAATGCCGAAAGAAAACCGAAAAACCGATTCAATCCTTACATGCATTGTTTTCGTTTTCAAGGTATTATTCAATGGATAATGGAGATTTATGTAGACAATTTGTTGACGGATGTGATCCCCAATTGTTTGATTAAAGCACATCCAATCGAGTTGACTCTTGTTTTTCTTGATCACTTATTAACATGAAGGTTTCATTGCTGAAATCATAACGCACCTGGGCCGAAATAGGTATTGTTTGGTTCTTCATTAATTAGTGAATTTATACAAAATGGCTGCCTCTTGCTTTTCATATTTTCAAAGAATGTTATAAAGCAGACCGTAGTGCGTTATGATGGAAGCGTGGGTGGTTGGTTAGCTTCGCTCTCCATGTCTCGGAAGGTTTGTGCTCTACAAGTGCGTGCCTTCTACTCATTATGCGTGGTT
>KB304376.1:139889-169955 GCA_000328365.1 Capitella teleta | reverse complement strand
GACTGCGGATCATGTTACACGAATGTCGAGAGTGCCAAGGCAACATCGCTGGTGTCTCCTCCTGCAACGCAAAGCACCACGAACTGATCAACTGAGCACAGAAACGAGTTGAAGATGAAATAAAAACACATCTTATACTGATACATGTAGTGACCCGAAACACACGAAAGAGCTAGCGATGGCTGGAAATTACGCAATCCACGTTTCAAGAAGAATTCAGGCATCAACGTCATGTGAGTCAATTGAATCATAATAAACAGCTTAATGCACATGTACATTAAGAGAGTATCTGGCTGCCTGTGAATTTTGTAGTTCTAGGTTCGATAGCTCCTTAATGTGAAAGTCAATCATCGATCCACAACACACTCAGTCATCTATCAGTTTGAAAAGGAACATGCATGCACCTGTTTCTAGTGGTTAGGAAGTAAAACACACCATTACGTATACATACGTATTATACGTATACATACGTATTATACGTATACATACGTATTATACGTATACATACGTATTATACGTATACATACGTATTATACGTATACATACATATTATACGTATACATACGTATTATACGTATACATACGTATTATACGTATACATACGTATTATACGTATACATACGTATTATACGTATACATACGTATTATACGTCTGTTCTCTAGAGCAGCACGACTTCGTGAGGCGCATTTAAAGATTCTGAGACGATTCGTGAAATAGTTGCATAGGTTACCATGACCCACATCATAAATAATTTTAAAGTACTTTCTTCTACGTGAGAATGACCCGTGATCAAATGACCATGTCAGCCTCTGCGCTGTTATATATTTCAGTGTTGTTAAGGTCATTTATGCCGAAAGCTACGTACGTATCTTTCAAATTTTCACCTGTCTAATCTGAAAAGGTTTTATAATTAGGATAAGTTTATGCAAGACGCATTCACACCACAAGTAAATAACACGTCTTTAGCAAGAGCGGGTACGTAAAAGGAAGCACAGAGCACGAAAAAAATTCACTGTCACGACGAAAGAAGTTACGAGCATATCCGGGTTTGTGGAATTACCCAGCGCGCATTTCCTCAAAACTCTATAATTAGGTTTGACTCTATGACTCTGTGGGGTAATTTGAAGTCAAAATATAAAATAGTACATACCTTCAGATTTCATTTTAAATAAATAGTCAGACTGTCAATTAGTTTGAGACTGGACTGGACGGCCGTGTTGGCATTTTAATCGACCATATATGACGTCACAGCGAGAGGACTCGATCATGATATCACAGGTGTGTGGCCAGTGCTTAGCTCAACAGAGCCTGAAATAGAAATATGATATGTACACCATTGCATTTTTAAAGTATTCTAACAAATCCGGGCTTACGTATGTGCACACCATGTGACATCAAATTTATTCAATTACTTTCAGAATCAATATCCCACAAAACCAATGATGGAAATCGACAAAGCAGTTCTCGACTCCCTGCCGCTGCCCCAAAGACAGAAACTGCTGAGACAGCTTCGTCAGGAACAAGTAAAGAAGTACAACAGCAACAGCAACAGCAGCACAACCCACGAGCAAAAGAACCAGAGGAAAAGCAACAGGAAAGCAACAGAGGTCCACTTCCAGACCAACGAATGCTTGGCCGATGCAGTGGTCAGGTACGACGATAGGGAAGGTAGCTCATATGCAATGCTGTTGCATTATTATTATTATCTCATGATTCTCATCAAGTGTTGCTTCTCATGACTGAGAACATTGACGTCAACTTCTGTAGCCCCAATGGTTTGACCCTGTTGCATAAGGTTCGTTTTGTCTATTTTGTACTGAAAACATCTGTGAACCAATCGATAGTGTTGCATCGGTGACAACCTTCGCGCTGCTGAGACCCTTCTCGCGAACGGAGCAGACATCAACGCACAAGATTCAGACGGTTGGACACCTCTGCACTTCAGCTGTCAACTGGACAGAGTGGACATTGTCCAGTTGCTGCTCTCTGTGAGGTGGTGGTCGTGGGCTTGTGTATAACACTGAACGTGTTCTGTGTTTTAATCTAAGTAGAACGGAGCAGATTGCTGTATTCTTGATGTCGATGGAAACTTCGCTGTTGATCATGCTCCTCAGGGTTCATTCAGTCTGTACTACATCCAGAAGCACTTGCAGGATTTAGGTGAGAAATATAGACCACCATATGACATTGAGTTAATCCTTGAACTTTGAAGGGATCGACCAGGACCAGCTGCAATACTTTCGGCTGGAAGCGCCGAGGAAAATGTTGACTGATGTACAGGAAATGATCGAGATGGGAGAGGATCTCAATCGTCCAGGGGAGAACGGGGTAACCATGGTAATGCATCATCGATGGTTACTACGGTGAAACTATAACAGCACATTTGGTTTCTTATACAGTTACATGTCGCCGTTGCAAATGGATACATGCTGGTTGTGAAGGCACTTCTGGCAAATGGCGCCCATCTGAACCAAGCGGATGACGATGGATTCACCGCTCTGCACCTGGCCTCGAAATACTCTCAGGTAAATGATAACCAATCAATCAAGCAATCAATAATTCTGACCACTACAGTCCAAAATGGTGAAGCTGCTGCTGAAGAGTGGATCTGACCCTGGCAGGCTGACCGCCGGTCAACGGCAGAAGGCCAGCGCACTGGCCGCAACACTGTCCATTCAGAAGACGCTGAAGAGGGCGGAGAGGAAATCGAAACCAGAAGAGGAGGAGGAAGAAGAAGAGGAGGAGGAACGGAAGGAAGGGAGTGAATATGGGGAGGCAGCCTTACTCTCTAGGATCAACAGTAAAACACTGTAAGATGATGAATTCCTTATGACATGGAACTGCTCTGACTTTTCTGTGTTCACCTCGAAGGCTACCAAGGGGCTCGTCATTCTCAAAATCTGACGAACTGAACGAGGCTAAAACGATATCGAATCAGCTGAAGAAACATCAGCCTCAAGAAACGAGCACTCGAGATAGCGACACTGAAGACGAAGTGGACGGTTATGATGACGTCAATGAGGACGACAACATTTACGCCGACCTTTCGTTCGCCAAGACACAGAAAGAGATCATCTATGCGGAGAAGGTTTGTGGCATAGATTGTATTGAGTTTTTTTTCATTATTCATGTCGTATCTCTCTTGTGCATGTAGGCAATTCTGCATTCATGCGCTGACGATGACGATTTAACCAAGCTGAGTGAAATCACGGAGACGACATTGACGATTAATCTGAAGCAAAGATACGGCATCGACAGTATCTATGTAAGTGCTCTGCGCGTAATAGTCTACAAGTCTTTGTAAACCAAAAATCCAAACTCTCACATATTCACAGACCAATGTTGGTGACATTCTGGTCGCAGTCAACCCCTTCAAACCTCTCCCTATCTACAACAAATCAGTGAGTCAACATTCGCTGGGCACTTCTTCTTTACTAATGTCTTCTATGTTTGAAGGTTTCGCATCGCTACCAATCGGAGGCCCCGACATCCCTCCCTCCGCACATCTTTGGTCTTGCAGCCAACATCTTCCGCTCCTTGTTGACACAGCAATCGTCGCAGTGCTGCGTCATCAGTGGCGAAAGTGGGGCAGGGAAAACAGAGTCCTGCAAGTACCTCCTCCAACACCTCCTGACGGTCGCACACAGCGGAGAAGGCGGTCTCGTCGCTAAAATCCAAAGGGTTGGTGTCCTATTTAATGAATTAATTCACATCACAATCAGAGGCCTCGCTCAATTGCCAGGGTATCATGCATACCCAGGCGCAGCAATAGTGCAACAATGTAATCATATTTCTGGTTAGTGGCTCGCCCCCGGTCAGGGACTCAAGGCTGAATACTCGAACCTACCAGCACAGTATTTACAGACTCTCCAAGTTCTTTGCAATGCTAATGTTTCAGTCAGTACTGCGACTAGTCAGTGGAATATATTTGACATTCTACATGTAACACATCAGCACCGTGACCTTGGTTCGCATGCTCTATGTGATATGGACGACACAAACTTCTGGCCTGTATTTTATCACCACACAAATAAAAGCTAATATTTTGACCCATTGAAATGACAGCATTTGTGTGAACATGAGACATACAACCGACAAGAAACACGTACGGGTGCCATAAATGGCCGCGTCCATTTTTGCTGGCATAGGGCGTATATATGTTACGTGCCTGGGGAGTGGGCAGGAGGCACACATCCCCAGGCAGGGGAGTAGGCAGGGCACACATTCCCCGTCTAATTGGCCAGTATCGCGATCCAGTCCCTGTAGTAGGCAGCCTTTTGGGCTAGCCAAGGGATGACGAACTGCTCTGGATACGTGAAGTGGCCGCTGGTCGATGGAGAACTCCCCGATTTCCAACGAACACTTGCTTTAATTATTGTGGAAATCGAGCACAGGTGAAGATTAATTAAAGGGTGCGGGCGTTTTCAGCCCTACCTTCACGACGTGAGGTTACGTAACAACATTATAATCAAGACATTTTTACGACCGTAAACGAGTAATGCGAGGCGAAATTAATAAATATGTGAACTACGAGGGAGCACAAAGTGTGAGAGTTTTATGGTCAGGAATATCAGATCCCCAAACAAGAGGATTAGCGTAATTAAATCCAAAAGTAGCCACGACATATATCGCCGTTTGTTTCAATGAAATCAGAGGACCCAGCGGAGGTTTGGGAAAACCAAAAGTGCACGTACGTGTACGTCGGCAGAGGATTTTCTTTCTCCTTTTATACTTTAGACCTGAAAAAGAAAACAAAGAAAGATAAAACCCGGATATTTCAAGTTCAACATGGTATGGACAAAATGTTATGATATCAGAGAAGGGTCTCAAACGTATAACCCGCAATTGTAATGTCCATTGATTGTTTGTTGGCTCATTATGAATCGAGAAAGATGTCGAGAAGCATTGTATCATTGCAAGGCTTCAAGTGCTGCGTGATAATGCGAAGCTGCTCGAGGTGATGTTGATTGTGTTCTATCAATGCCTCCGGGATTCACCCCAGAGGCGTGCCTGTGTGTGGGAGGTAGCTCTCCACACGAGGAACACGAGACTATTAAATTCCTTTCGACGATCGCCATGTCTGAGATCATTTTCTCAACCACAAAATCCTTTACGTGTATATCAGGTTTCATTCTGTTTATTTATTTATGTTTGTTCTGGATGCAGGTGAATCCTTTGCTGGAGGCCTTCGGGAATGCACAAACTTCCATGAACGGAAATTCATCTCGATTCGGAAAATACATTGAACTCATGGTGACTCCGGAAGATGGCTTCGTGCAAGGAGGTGGGCACAGACCCTCATGCAGGCACATTACAACCTGTTCGATCGGTTTAGAGTTCATCAGTTACCTTACCTTTATTATCTTACTTTACCACATCTTAATATTATTCACTTACCTTAGATAAACCCACCCAATAAATATTAACCTAATTCGAATGTTGTCGAATTTCAGCCAAGTTGAGCGAATACCTCCTGGAGAAATCTCGAGTTGTGCACCAAGCAAGAGGAGAGCGCAATTTCCACATTTTCTACGTTCTCTTCGCCGGCCTCTCAACGGACGAATACGTTAAATACGGCCTTGAGACCATCCACAACCACAGGTACGCCCTTCGGTTGTCATGGACGCTGCAGTTCTAATTGGTGTCATCTTAGATACTTGATGACAGCTGGCGTCAGCTTGGACGATCAGTTGAACGCCGAGAACAGGGAGGCATGCAAGGAGTTGCGTGATTGCCTTCGCTACATCGGATTCACAGACACCGTGAGTAATATTACTGGATGAATCACAACGCACTAAATCATAACGTATCTGCACGCAGGACGTCGGTCATTTGATGCTCTCACTGTCTGCTATCCTGCATTTGGGAGACGTTCTTTTCGAAGCACATGGAAGTAACGATGCCGCGCGTGTCACCAACCCGCAGTTGATCCGTAAAGGTATTATTTATCAATTTAGAAATCAAACATGAAAAGCAATTTGTTGATTAGTGGCGGCTATGCTGCAAGTTCCAGCCGGTGAACTAGCGTCCGCTCTCGTATCAGAGGTGATGATCACTAGAGGTAAGTTTCCAGTGACGTCATCAGCATTTTAATTGTTTATTAACTAACAGGCGAGCAAATAAAACGGGAGTGGGGAGTGAGTCAAGCCAGGGATTGTACGGACGCTCTGGCGAAATCTTTGTACGGCAGATTATTCAGTTGGATCGTCAATGGCATCAATCAGCTGATCCAGCCAGCTGAGGGAAGGTTTGAGCCTCTATATCACTCTCTGCTACCTAACTGCTCCATAATGCTACACTCATATTACTTGTACCGGCATCTGGAGTTCTGAATATCAGTTTCATAGCCTCGCTTTCTTCATTCAGCTCTCTTCAGCCTTTCTTTCTTCAACCTCTCTTCAGTCTCTCTTTCTTCAGTCTCTCTTCAGTCTCTCTTTCTTCAGCCTCTCTTCAGCCTCTCTTTCTTCTGCTCTCTTCAGCCTCTCTTTCTTCGGCCTCTCTTCAGCCTTTCTTTCTTCAACCTCTCTTCAGCCTCTCTTTCTTCAGCTCTCTTCAGCCTTTCTTTCTTCAACCTCTCTTCAGCCTCTCTTTCTTCAGCTCTCTTCAGCCTTTCTTTCTTCAACCTCTCTTCAGCCTCTCTTTCTTCAGCTCTCTTCAGCCTTTCTTTCTTCAACCTCTCTTTCTTCGGCTTCTCTTAAGCCCCTCTTTCTTCAGCCTCTCTTCAGCCTCTCTTTCTTCAGCCTCTCTCCAGCCATTCATCAGCCCCCCATCTGTTTTCAGCCCTTCGTCGCTGGAGATTGGAATCTTGGACATCTTTGGCTTCGAGAATTTTGCCAGCAACGGCTTTGAACAAATGTGCATCAACCTGAGCAATGAACGCCTGCAGTCTTTCTTCAACGAGCGCATCTTCCAGCAGGAAATGAAGGATTGCGAACTCGAAGGCGTTCAACTGCAGCAGATGCACTACGTCAGCAACCAACAGGTCATTGACCTCTTCATCAAGGTTGTATTAGTCAAGGTCTGCAGAGAGATGCATCTTATCAATTGTGTTCGTCTTTTGTAGAAGCCACTCTGTCTGCTGAGCATCCTGGACGAGGAGAGTCGCTTCCCCAAAGCCACCGATCTCACTCTGGCGCTTAAGCTGCACACCGGTCCTGGTAAAATAATTAAACACCGTGAAATACAGTTATATGCCGTGAATTTCAGGCCAGAAATACTCGTCAGTGTACACAGCCCCTAAGGACATGGGTCCTTCCTTCTCAGTCCTACACTACGCAGGTGCAGTGACCTATGACCTCAGTGGCGTCCTTGATAAGAATCGTGACACCCTCCCCAACAACATTCTGTTCACAATGAAGAGTAAGACTTTCTTCCTTGGCCTTTACTGAATGCCTATAGAATCGCAACCCCATACGAATAATATTCGTCTATGAGGTTGCGTTTCTCATTATGTGTAGACAGTGTGGTGCATGCATATATGCTAATAGGTGGATATAAATTGAGTTATGAGTGGTGAACGTGCTTATTTTGCCTAGCACTTTGGTCATCAATATACCGAAATTGAAATGAAAAAGCACACGTAGCGATTAAACTGGATATGGGTGTTCTGCCGCGGTCAAACTGGATCTGTGCCTGGGATATTTAAGTGTCTAGCCTATTCGTCAGCGGTGATCTTAGATGTATAAGAGAATATTCAGACGGTGTTCTATCTTATAAGTGTCGGTGAGCATGATATTGTCATCCGGGGATACCGGAGGCAAGCAGACGATATTGCGACCTTGACCTTTGGCCTCTCAGATCATGATTTGTCTTCCACACAACCTACAAGTATGTCACACCGATGCATTGGCAATCTTGCAAATGTGCGTTTCTAATTGCAAACCCGCACAGATTACTAGTGGGTGAATACGTATACTTAAGCCACTCGCCACCGTAGGCCTAAGTGTTCCATCGATCGCCATGAATGAAAACATAATCAATATAGAAATTAAAAAACTAAGTAATTAAAAAATACATGTAATTAAAATATCAGTAAAATAAAAAGTAAACAAAATAAAAGGATCGCACTAGGGGAAATGACAAGTAATAAAGTTTGAAATCGACAACAGATAAAGTGGTAAAAAAAAAAAAAAAAAAAAAAAAAACCTTCTCATATTAATTATAGTAAATTAATCCATCAAGTACATTAGTGTCGCATGAAAAGTTCAGGGTCAACCTTCAATCTTTAATGACACAAATATAGCTAGCTATACATATTCACTAATCTCGTTCCAAGCCTCTATATTGATAATCATCCCCACATATTATGGCTACAGAATGCAGCTACACATATAGGCCTACATACAAATGAATCTATTCTAGATGCTACAATTCAGTTGAAGTATTATTTGGAATATGTTTGGTTCGTTACTTTTGGCGTGCAATGGGCGTAGAATCAGGTACTAACCGTGAATTCAATAACCATTTTTCGATGGGACATAATGGTCATAATGGTCGGTATCTCTCTTCCTTCTCCTCCCATCTCTTTCTGGGGCTTTTTTTTTTATCATTCATTCTTCTTTTCTATAATATAATTTGACTTGTTTGGCATTCATATTTATAAACACATTAAAAAAATTACAACTGTAATAGTACATACATGAGGGCCCATACTCCATCTGGGGTCTGCCCTTTTTGGCCAATTTATATTTAATTATCTGTAAAAGTTATCAAATTTGTATCTACTTACCTGTTTTTTTTTTTTTGGTGCCAATAAACTCTTTTTGACTTTAAAAAAAATAACGCATTGTCGCTTCGAAAGATGGTTATTGAATTCACGGTTCGTACCTGATTATCGTAGGCCGCCTCTATCTTCACGCCTCCTTCATTCGGAATCATTTTTCAGCAAGTGACAGTCTTTTGATGAAAGAAATGTTTCATTCGCGCCTGACGAGGACAGGATCACTTGCTCCGAGCACCCGACAGCAAGCGTCCAGGAAACCCTCAGGAAAGTCAAGATTCAGTTTCTTCAATCGGAAACCAAGCGAGAACAGAGTGAGTCATAACGCACTTTCATTTTCTCGGAACTGATCATTACCTGTCATTATCGTGATGCAGCCGCGCCGGAGCCGTATTAAGAGGCCTGTTATCGGCACGGAAAGGAAAGGACCGTCAACTATGGCGTTTCATTTCAAGGTAAAAGACTATTTTGCATCTTATTTATTTTCGATCGGTTTTCACTTTGAATGCAACTTCTCGACGCATTTCATGTAATCATAACGCATTTTCAGAACTCCTTGGCCGATCTCATGTCCAAAATCTCCGAGGCGGCGCCGCATTTCATCCGCTGCTTGAAGCCGAATTCCGTTCAATCGCCCGGACAATTTGACGATGAATATGTCGTGAAACAGCTGCGCTTCGCCGGACTGCTAGAAACAGTGAATATTCGCCGGTCGGGCTTTCCTGTGCGCTTGCCTTTCGACGAGTTCCTTAGAAGGTGATTGATGCGCGCACTATTTATGCAATAAAGCGATACCTCGGTGTAACATACTTAATTATGTTTCCGTTGTTATTGGTACTGTACAATGCAGTTGGAATGATCCCAGGTACGGTAACATCCGTGACGTCATTTTCGATCATTCTCATTGTGCAGTTGGGAATGGAAACATCACTTTTTATTCCATGCTCAATATAATTGTAACCCACTGCTTGAATCCCAGTTAATCGCGATCAAAGTTATATCTGAATTTGGATTGTCCACTAGTGGAGAGAAACAAAATGTTCCAATGCGGGATATGCATTTCGCCCCCATGTACACATTCATTGCGAAATAATTCTCTTCAATTTCCTTTGTCACAGGTATGCAGCGATGGCTGGGACAGGTGACCGTTCGAACTCTGAATCCGACAGATGCCGGAAACTCCTGCAAAACAACTCTCTCGAAGGATACCAGGTTAGTTTTCCGATTCTGAAAGTCATTTGCACTTAATTGAAAAAAAGCCCCAAAAAGAAAGATTTTTTTTTTTCTTATGTGAAGAACATGATGAATATGCAATAATGGGAAATATAAAAGAGCGGCAAACTCACCAATTAAGTAATGTTTAATTTCGATGTAACTCGATATCCAAGTACACACAACTCTGCCCGCGGGGAGGAGGCACGCGAGTCAAAGGGGCGGCGAGGGGGGGTGGGGCAGCCGCAGCTCCAGCGATCGATGGACGCGCCTCCCCTGCCTCTCAAAGAGCGTGCCTTCGTCGGCGTTTCCCCCCGACTGCCTCCTCACTTTCCTTCTGCGTCTCGCGGACAAAAAACCTCGGATTAAGTATCCGCCCTGACCGTTATATTGGCGGTGCTTTCATTTCGGGAATAATCCCTTGACTTCGAGGATTTTATTACCTGTTTGCATCAGACGCCCACACGGCAGAGCTACACCGGTCGGTACGTCAGATTGTTATGTCTTGCATTCATGATTATTAATTATCATCCACGGCGTATATGCGATATCAGATTCATGTAAATAATAAGCGAGTTGTCATAAATGGCATCGCCATTTGTCATTATTGTTTCTCACGCGTGTGTGATTTCGCTTTGATCTGCGTCGACACAGGCAGACAAAAGGCGTCAAAAGGCGTCAGCGTCAAACTGGGCCGGGTCAAAGGTCAAGGACGTTGGTGTCGCCGGCGCCACGTGCTTCTGTTATTGTCGCGACGCCATTGGTTTGACGCTTTTGAGTGCACCGTTGTTCGCCACTGTGCTCTGTCTACAAGCGTTGAAGCAGTGGAAAGCGTTTAGTGCACGACGATGATGTTGAGTAATGTGATTGCAGTATATGCA
This sequence comes from Capitella teleta, assembly GCA_000328365.1. Classification (NCBI taxonomy): domain Eukaryota; kingdom Metazoa; phylum Annelida; class Polychaeta; family Capitellidae; genus Capitella; species Capitella teleta. The sequence continues at coordinate 159,142 of KB304376.1, read as the reverse complement.
GCCCATGCATCGGCGCACTCTTTGCTCTGTCAATGTTGCTCGGACCAACATCGCAATTGCGCAGGGCAGTTATTCCAATGGAGCTGCGGACAATGGGCACAATGGGGGCAGCTAGCAGATGCGGACGCATGCGCTCACAGCCATGGCTCGCAAACTTCATTATGTCTGCGACCTCCGCTGGCTATATGCAGCGAACATCTGGCTGGCTACCATTAAGCAGCTGCTTCGAACACGATCTTGTAAATCGACCCTTAGATCAATCAATCGATCAATCTATATCTATACCATTCCGTCATTTTGGCTACCAATCATTCCATCATTCCACCATTTATTCCACCAATCATTTTGTCAATCAATCATTCTACAAATCAATACTCTTACCAATAATTCTATTTACAAATCATCCAGCCAATCCATTATCCCATTATATTGCGTGTATCAAAACACCAATCAATCAATCAATCAATCAAGCAATCAATCAATCAATCAATCAATCAATCATGCTATGTACTCCGCCCATAAGCATGCAGCCATTTGTCAGCATAGTTGTGTCACATCCACTTTCCTTGTCTCCTCCTTCTCTTCTTCTCCAATTTCTCCTCTCTTTTTTTCTTAGTCTTGAATCTTCGGTTTCGTAAAAAACGCACATCAATTCTTTTACACAAATATTTCTGGCTTCAGATTGGTCGAAGCAAGGTCTGCCTGAAACACTGGCATCAGCAGGAACTCGACCAGAGATCTCGACTCATCACAGAAAAGATTCAGCTGTTGCAGAAAGGTCAGTGCTAAAACTGTTCACACTCACTATGGTCGCCCGACATGCTTGCAGGATGTAAACCTGTTTGCTAGCAAATTGCTTTGCTGCAACCGCCAAAATAAAAGAACGCTTGCGATTGTTGTTGAAACATTACGTGGCTATATCTCTTTACAACCTCGAGCTAGAGATCTAATAACTAGTAATTATTCGGTAGATTTAGAAACACATTATGGTTTAGCATTACGTATTGGAAACGCATTTCACACATGCCTGCGGTGCCCCGGCGCATGCGCTACTGTCATTTCCGGCGTCGTATTACTGTAAACAAATAAACATTGAATCGAGAAATCCTTCCCGATTTATTTTGCGTTGATTCCTGTAGCATTCTGTGAGAAACTTAAATGAGGGTCTTAAAAGGACAGCGTTGTTCACTTGACTTAAAAAGTGCTGAATTGGGGAGATATCCGTATATGCGTCGTCGGCCAACTTTTAACATTGGCATCGCATCATTATTCGGCTGAAAGATATGAATTCCCGGATCACAGCCCAGCGCAGAGCATAGTTTCATGGAGACGGTATATGCATGTACACTGTATATCTAATTGTGTTTGCATTCTGGTGCGGAGGTCACCAGCTGATCCCCAGATGATGCCCTCTAAGGCAATGTATTGGTGAACTGGTCATGGGTACTAATGCACTTAGTGCGTCTGTATGCTTGGCAAAGTCGCTTGTTGAACTCGGGCATTAAATTATGAATGTACTACTCTGGTCTTCTGCACTCAGCATGTGGTTAATTTATTTCTATCCTCCTGATGAGATTGTGCGTTCTTGTAATGCCAATAGCCTGCCCCTTGTGATCCCAGTCGTGTTGCACGTCAAGTGAAATCAATTCTGATCGATGCTTGTTTTCAGTCGTCCGAGGAAGACTGGTTCGCAAACGGTACTGTCGGTTGAGATATACATATCGCCAGCAGGAGTTGTACGTCCGAAACTTCATCGCCTTCGCTGAAGTCAGTGTGCTGCCATTGCACCAGGTAAACATTATGTCATTCTTTGTGTTTGTGTGTTGAAACGGGGGAGCGTTAATTTAATTAATCGTTTATTTAATTACAGGTGCAAGTCCGAGGCCAGGAGCACGATGCCAAGCGCTGCAACGCGACACAGTTGAACACCGAATCCTGTGCTGCAGCTGATCTTATACACAAAGACATTTATGAAAACGCTTCCCCAACAAAGGAAGTGAAACGCGAATGTGAAGTTGCATGTGACATGAGCAGTGGGAAAATAAGGTGAGTTTTCCACTTAGCATTTTACATGTATTACTAATTTATATTGTGTACATTAATTGAGCAAGTCGCTCGTTGGATTTATTGGCTTCAATAATTCACGCCGAAGCCACCGCCTATAAGTACTAAGTAATAAATATGATCAATCAATCGACATTATAGCCCCATGCACCGTGCAATGCTTGTTTCAACACCTCCTGACGTAATGTATACATGTACAAGTGGGTCAGCATGTTAATGAGGTCTCGGTTCGACCCCTTCAAGACTAGGCTTTCCTTTTTTAGAATCCAGGGCATCGCGAACCCTGCTTTATTAGGGCATGACCTAGTCCACTGCTGACCCAGTTCCCGGACGGCGCAACCATCTCTCAAGCTAAGCGGCCGTGGTACCGCTCCTTCATGGCTGCGTGCAGAGGCAACCGCTGCAGGGATACAATCGATGCAATGTCCTCCTACCAGTAGTCTATAACCGCCTGATGGGCATCAGTGCTCTGGTCTAACAGAGCAATCACATGGGGGAGATATGCAGTAATACTAATGATTGCGAATCCCATTGCAAATGAAATGTATGCGAGAATTGCTATTGGAACCGAATTTATTAAAACTCAGTAAACACACTCTGTAACACTTTCTGTGAACTTTTGAAAAATACCATACGTAACGTGGTATACGTACATCAGTACATGCCAGACATTGATACAATACATCGACCTTGTACTGGTTTGTGGGTTCAATTGAAGGCGAACCCAATAGTTCATTGCTGTTTGTTATAAGAATGTTTATACATCAGTAAGATTTCCTCCTCACTATTATATACATGTAGTATATGCATTGGACATAATCTGTTACTCAAAAATACCATATTAGTAAACCACGTTGTAATGTATATCGTTGGAACTATAGACATCCGGTTAAGGGACGCAGTCCGTTCTCCGTTCGTGTTCCGTCTGAGACGAATTGAATGAGATGAACTTTCACCTCCATGGTTATTCCGATCCATAGCCAAAAGAACATGGAAACAGTCTGCGCTTTCTTTGGTAGCTGAGATTGCATCATTTGGTCATTTCCTTTCTCGTGTCATTCCTACTTCAGTGTTGACGAGGAGAACTTGTAAGTTCGTGTTTGAAATTTCGTGTTTTCATCATTTCTTCTTCGAATATCACAAAATGCTTGCAACTTTGAATGTTTCGTTCACTTTGGGGATCCGAGGTACAATCCAAGATTCTGTCATTTTAGAATCTTTGGCATGGTACCGTTGTTACGTAACACATACAGAGTGGGCCAAAAGTAGTCTTATCTACTCCATGCTATAGATTCAAAAGGCTTTTCAATGCCATTTCACTTTTCCGAGAAAGTGTTACAAAACAGGTCGCAGTGTAAAAACTACGCAAATCTCAGAGAAATAAATACCTGGTATGGATAGTTAAACATTTCATGCTGCTATTCCTGTCATTCGAAATCCAATTTTGTCGACATTGATGCCCATTTATCTCGATTAAAGAGTGCCCCCAACATTCGGCGATATTTCGATTATTTTCCCTTTTAGCCACTGACCATGGATGAGTATCATTTGGATGCCCAAATAAGGGCATTGCTCTCAACGTTGTGAACAGTATACAAGTATGCTGCCGCACTTAGTGACCTGTCCCATACTAGTACATGTGTGCGAAGGACGATCGAGTAGGCCTCACAGTGCTCACAGTGGGAATGCACTGTACATTGTAAAGTGACCATCGAGATGGTGGATGTGTTCGCAATGAATGTCGTCAAGCAGCTCTGACTTTTTGCGCACTTTTTGTTCGAGAATATGTTGTTTACAATCCAAATACGCTTTTCTGTTGTTATTCTGGTGCGTAGCATATCGCGTAATGTAACGACCCACTCAAGAAATAACATCAATGAAAATGATAAAACAAATGCGACGTAAAGTACCCACTAGAATCAACTTTTTTTTCGCGGGAAAGTACAATGTGCGAGCGGCAGAAAACGGGCGCGAAATATTTTTTTTGGCGCCGGTCGTTTTAATTATCTGCATTATTAAATATCTTCGTGCATTCGATACTATTCTCCTTAAATTACGATTATAGGATGAACGAACTATTCTATTTGTTGAGATTGTGGCACTAATGTTTACCTATTGTATCAGAACAAAGCAGATAATTGTACTACAGCGCCACGCAACGGATGACATTCCACGATGCTGGTTCAGGGGCCCACCTGATTATGCACATACAGAAGCTCTTCGCGATCACTTACCACTCAAATTTAAATGTTCCTCACTCATTTAAAATTAACGTTTTATTCGATTTCTTTTGATAAATACTAAATAGGTGTATAAAAAATTAGTCAATCCATATCAGGTATTTATATTTTGGAATAATGGCTACATTTTAGCAAATTTTAAAGTTTTGTGTTTAACATGGAGTAGATAGACTACTTTTGGCCCCCTCTGTATATGATACAATGCATATGAAGTTCTATGATCGAGACTCAAAAACTTCAGCTTCGAAATCCTTTTTTCCTTTTTGCACTTTTTGCTTTCTTCTTTCTCACAGCGTTCAACAAAATGCACAAGAAATCAAAAAACGGTTGTCAAGGAAACGCGACTTATTCGCACTCCTTAGCAACCAGCTTTGGATGTGGTTACCATAGCAGCACGTTGCCGACGAGAGGCAACACCCGGCAGCATGCTCCTGTTCAATCACTATTTCCTGGGCAAGGGTAGGAAGCGATGTTGTGTGTTTTGCATGGACAGTTAACTATTTTAGAACACCCTATAGAACATAATCCCCGCATGTTTTATCGATAACTTCGCATGTGTAAGTAAGTATATGTATTTCCTGGTTATGAATTGACAACACAACTTTCATCAAGATGATTTATTTATGCACGTAATTAATTTATGTCGGGATTATTCTGCATGTAATTTATTTCCTCAAGGCTTCCTGTTATAGCATAAGTTATGGCTTTCCAATATCAGGACAGGTGGCTTGTACAAACTCGCACATGTTCATCAAGGGATCTGCGAATTCCCGGAACGAGCCGTTCGTTATCCTCCGGGATAACAGCGCCTGTTTTGTATTCCTGGAAATCTGATTATATGCCATGCAGGCATCAAACGCTATCACTTAATGAATCTGGCGCCAGTGCATGGAAATCCCTGCTGTCGGCTTTTATATTGACCTCGCATGCAATCCGTATTATTGCGTATTGGAACAACGCCTGTTGAAGAAGGCGAGGAATAAATGTGAATAAATGCATTCGGGTTATCACACGGGTGGGTTGTGAATGATATCAGCACGGTCGTTACCATGTAACACGAGAAAGGCGTCCAAAGTATGATAACTGTTGATATCTGATATCAACATAATTATGTTAATGAGATCACGATGTGTTTTTTTCTCTCATGTTACTGCGCATATCGCGAACTGATCAAGTGTTACTTTTGTAATTAATCGTTTCGAAAGATTGAAAGCATCTCGAATGACGTTTAAGAAACAAACACAGCCACTGTACACGATACATATATGCATTATTGTATCACTCAGTTGGCCAAATGAACACGCCACGTGTTCCTGGTGACGGAACAGGAAACAAATGACCTGTTAATAAACAACAGTTGTGCGGATTTTGCTGAAAAAGTAATATAAAATTAAGAATTAGTAATGACTCTGGATACACTGACGCTATAGTCACGAGGTGGACGTTCGAGTTGTGTAACCAAAGTAATGCTATTGTAAGTTGTCTTGTTGAAAGCATCAGCATCACTCACTGTGTGCACGTCCTTCATTTTCATCTTTATTTCCCTTGAGTCATTCATATTGTTTGGTGTTGGCTGATATATATATGCATGTATATAATTATATATATACATATTTTCACGACCTGCATGATCATCATAATGAACAGATTTGTTTTATAATTAATTATTAATTATAATTGATGGTTATTGATCATAATCATGTCCGTACTAATTACGCTGCATGTTTCAAGTAGAACATAAATAATGAAAATAATATGAAGTAACTCTAAACATAAAGATAAGATTTAGATATAAAAAAGTATATAGTTAACATAGTTAATATCGGTTTTTGTTTTACTTTTTCAGTGCATTGAAGCTTTATTTTATTGCACGTTTATATTTAGCTCTATGCGATAACGAATGACACTAAATTATTGTGATTATTTCATTACTGAGAGGCCTTTGTTATGTGGTTCAGAATATCTATTTAATGCTATATAGAAATCAAATTTGCGTCGTGTTTGGTCTTCAATGTTCTTCATTTTTGTGTTATATTTGCACAGTCGCGAGGAAGTTCGACAATCGATTGGCGTTTTGGACGATGTGCTCAGTCACTATGAAGGGGTTGAACAGGATGGCCCTGAGGTTGCTATGGCGACACAACGGCGTTCTAGTCACCATGGCAACACCCCTCAGCACCAACAGGCCAGGGTGATTGCCGCGCAAATGGAAAAGTTCCACCAGCGCCGACTCAGCTCGCAGTCTCAAAGTGCGTTATGTTCACCTCAGAATGTCGTAATTATATTTTGTTTCTCCATTTCAACAGCTGAAAACTTACCTCCACCTCCGCCGGAATTACTGCAGGACAATCAGGTGAGTTCTTCCCCATACTTTTCATTACTATTTCTCCTTCTTGAACGGTAAGTTTTGGATTCAATTTTAATTTGATTTCGACCCAAATCATAATGCATCAGATCGGCTGGACCCACATACGTTCCAATTGCGTTATGCTTCGCGGGATTTCCCGCTCAAAGGTGAGAGAGAGGTGGGGAAATGACGCCGTCTGTCGAATTGTTAAAATCCCGGATAATTTTATGCCGAGGTGAGTTATCCTAGGCCCTAGGATGTATATATATAGTAGAACTACCTCGATTATACCCTACATATATCTCATGCATTAATATTGCTGATCATTGTTAATTCGGAAGAGACCAGCAACACTTAGATGGAGTGGAGGTGGATCTGTACTCAGCACTACTGAAGATTAATTCAGCGGCTAAACTCCCATTTACCTATATTGTGTTGGCACATGACACCTATGTGCGGCATCTGATCATATCATACACTAACTTCCTTGTTGATAAAATCTTGTGAACTTCCGTTTCATAAACGGATTCTAATAAACTTCCTCAGTGAAGTTTTGAGAACGAAACTCATTGACACCTTTTCGCCTACGTGTGATTCGTGTTTGAGTTCCCGGTGCTCGTAGTCATGTAAACACACACACATTAATCTAATTTAATGTATTAAATTCGACGGTGCGGTTCGTGTTTTCGATCGATCTGGCGTTAAATATCATCGGAGGGCTTTGTTGAATTTCCTTTGACTCATTCGAATGTTTGTTTATCGATTGAATTTCAAGGTATGGTTCGGGTTTCTCAGGAGGAGAGAGCTGTTTCTCAGCGGATTTGTTTGCAACTCACAGTCACCCATTTTCATCGCAAGCAGCAACAAGACACCTTACTCAGTGGAGCGTGCAAAGAGGTCTCGCCTCAATGCGCCTCAAACAACCCTCTGACGCTCAACCCACGAAGGTTCACGTCGAGATACTTACTAGTATGCCAGTTGTCAGCCTCGTTGGAGGATGTTTCTGGGGTTCATGCACTGTTGACTTAAATCCCCCTTCTCAGAAGTTCTCTGGAATATGTTAGCCTGTCGAATATCGTATATACAATTCTGGATTACGTTGTTCGGTTGCGTTGATTGGCGCAGAATCAGTCGTTTCACCAGGTCAGTAATAAATGATGCATAACAGTTAACAGAGGAAAATGTAATTGCGAAAGAGATGAGCTCATATATATGGATAGGAGCTTCCATATATATACTAAAGTATATAAAATCAGCTCGTCTCCATATCTATGGATGAGGTAACCATATAATTGGCAAAATTAGGGTGTAGACATGAATCGAATTACGTTTGTTGGTTTACATTAGGTCAGGGGTCAATGTACAGTTATGTAATTATACTGTATAGTAGTAGGATACACGCATATCGGGGCCATACATCCAACCTGCAATTATACCCTGGCGAACTCAATTGCATTGTACTCTGATGTGCATAAATATTACATAATAATTAGTACAGTTGAGCAAACAAAGCTCCTAGTATTTTGCGAAAGCAAGTGCGTGTTCTCCCCTGGGTACATGTATAATAATTATGGTACACATGTATACATACGTGGCGCGGAACAACTGCGATCTGGGTTGGATTCAAAGGCTGTACAATGTACTGTAATAATACGTATAAGAACTATTGATCATTACGGTATTTATTCAGGTGGAAAAGTTAATTATTTTAACAGGTAATTCATTGGCTTTTCAACCACTGATTAATATATCGATCAACGTACACTATTGTTATGAGGTGATACATATGCAGTTCATGGAAAATACTTCTTTGCGTCAAATTCCACAATTATGCTATGCATAACATACACAGCGTATGCATAATATCTGTCGTTATTGATCCGTGTTTACGTAACTGTGACTGACTGTCTGCGTGTGTCGTGCGAGTGATTTTTCCTTTCGCTGTCTTACCAGATGAGTCACCCCATTTAATTCATTTCACACAAATCGTATTGAATCAAAAACTTCAACTTAAATATTGAACAATTAACGTATTTAATGGTGAGATGTGTGGAATGGCCGTCAGAAGTATTCATTCATTCATAGAAAAGTGTCATTCTTGCACGGTATAAACATGCACCTATGACCCACACAGGTCACAGGGCACAATCTCGTCAGACAAGTCACGCACGCACCATCTCCGTAACTTGCAATTACGATCCTATATATATAGTCATATGCATGCGTCGCAATGAAATAGTTAGAACATGAATCCAATTGTACTTCGTGTCAAATTCAGGGCAAATATTGCGCGAACATTTGTCTCAGTACAATGGTGCGATTGACGTGGATGAACATGCATACAGAACGAGGGGGGGGGGGGGTGTCGCGCACAAGGCTTTACCGCCAGCTGCGACATCATAATGATACGCCTAGAAATTGAATAATGTACCAGGAATAAAATCGATGAACAGTGAAAAGCCAATAGCCGAACACCTCGCGTAGATTGTACAAGGGGAGTTGACCCAGGAGTGTATTTGAATCACCAGAGAGGAAGTGGAATGTATTCGTTGATGAATAAACGATAAGTGATCGATTTTTGAGAGATAATGAAGTGGAAATTTGTGTGACACAAGACGACTATTTTGCATTAAAAGGGGTCGAACTTCCGATCGATCGGAAACCGATCGATATCGTTTCGCCAATTTTTTCGATTGTCAACATTTCTGATCAGTTCCCGCCTCGTGGCTATGAGAATGGGAGGATTTACCACAGCAGCGGATATTCTTGTCCACGCGAAGCCGGTACGTGACGGAGCGTCATGTTCTCTCGAAAGTCATTCAAAAAGTATCAAGTTTATGGCTGTGTGGACTATGGAGTCTCGTGACGCGTGAGGTTAATCAGTTGATGTATAGCATGTCCGGCTAGGAATTCGTGCTTGTAACTTTTTAAGTCGTGCATCCATCGATAGGCATGAGCATATTCAAGTTCGTAGAATCCTGTTATGCTACCAGAAGGGTACTCAATTAAGCGAATTCAAAGCATGGTGATAGAGATTTATAGCTAGGAGCATATATATATATATATATAATGTAAGGAGAGCACTGGGGTAAAATTTATCGTTTTATGAAACGAGAAGTAATTGAGGAATGAAATCAAAATTTTGCTATATAGATGCGCACCGACAGAACAAACTTATACCGCCAAACGTGCATTAGACGCAGTTCATTGAGGTTACAGAGATTTAAAACTGGTCGTGAACCCCTCTCACAGGTGATGCTGCTGCTGTTGGTATAGAAGCAAACAAAAGACATGTTTGGCAAGAGGAAGAAGAAGAGACAGCCGTCGTTCACTCTGCCCAAGAACCCGCACAAGTTCCGCTACGGGTCATCGCCCGTGCTGGCCAATGATGACTACATCGGTACGTGGACCATGATGCGCTCGAAGAAGACGTCTAAGAACCCGGCTGCACCCCCCGTCAAAGGATTCATGCAACTCAACTCCAAGATTTCCGCAGGACTTGATCCTGGAGAGATTTCCACCTGGTTGCGAGATCAAAAGGTGAGTCTAATGAGTGTTGGTTACCATGGCGACCTCGGGAGTTGCGGCGGAGGTGAGTGCGCTATTTATTTATCGGTTGCGGTGGACTCAGCCCGGGATTTCTTATTCTCTGCATTCCGAACAATACGGTAATTAGAGGTATCCTAGTGCCATGTGCTTGAATTATTATGGTAAGTTGACTCTTTTGTTGGCGTTACACTTATTTCTCTCGTGTTTCGAATGTGTTGCGTGATTATTACGTCATAACTTTGCAATGCAGAATACGCGATGACTTGCTAAAGTATTGACCACGCAACAAATATATAATTATAGCATCAATGTGACTTTGAGCTTCAACGGGACAGCGGCCCCGTACGTCAAACCATATTGTGGCATCCAGCTTCGTCAATTTAGAAAATGCTTCCAATTTACTTAGTATGCATTGCGCTCTATAATTTTCTCAAGTTTGAAATCGTAAACCACCTTAGATAACACAACCCGAAGAAAAGATTTCCCACCCTCATGTCTCACGAAGCGAAACAAGGGTAATGTATTCAGTTCCAAAGACGCTGTGAGTTTCACGAACCTAACGAGCATTCTTTTGTGGCCATTAAAAGCCCTTGGTGCCTTTTTCAGCTTTTCAATTATTTCATATGAAGTTTACTATGCATGCATGTAACGGGAATCATACCGTATAAGACGGAATCATAACGCACTTTTTGTTCAGGAGCAGACCGTGTGCCATAAACGCCCCCCTGCTCTTCCGAAACGAAATCCCGAAACCAGACTTAGCGCTTCATCCTCGGATCAGAAATTTCAGGTTTGTGGATTTTTATCTTTAAAAGTGCGTTATGATTTTTATGACATCCGGACTTACAGATACCGAATGTTCCACCCGCGGATTATGACACTGATGACGTCACGCCGGAGTCTGGATACAACACTCCGGAACCGTCCAGTTCCGAATCGGACTTCTCGCTGTCCGGTCAGAGGCCTTCGCTGCCCCAGACGCCGTCGACATGGCATCCTGGTCAGCGGGTGGCCGCCTGCCAAGAGCCTCCTGCTCACGATGTTGAAGCGGTCTACGAATCGACATTTCCCGGGCAGAACCACACTGAAAACATCTACGACCGCTCACTCCCTGTGCCAATGACTGTATCTGAACTCGCAATGCAAAACACCGACCTCCAGATCTGCCCTCCTCCTCCTCCTCCTGAATTCATGGACGCTGGAAACGCGCCTCTACCTCTGCAATCAAACGCGCCTCCCCCTCCCCCCGTCACACTGCCGAAAACACTGAAGAAGACCCCGCGACCTTCACCTCCAGCGGCGATGGCCGCAGAGGTCGCTGACCCCCATGCACTTCCGTTCAAAGTGAACTTACGCCCAGTGTCATCACGACCGCTGAAGATGGACACAGCCGTGCCGCCTCCAACGGCCCCGAAAACGAGGCGGCCCAGTGACTGTCTGCCTCCTCCTCCCACGATCCCCAAAGGCCCCAAGGCCCGCTCACCCCCTCTCCCTCCTCCTCCGCCGCATTCGTTGCTGGATGACATTTCTGGAATGCCTCCTCAGCCTCCACCTCCTCCTCCGGTTGCTTTTCCTCCACCTCCACCCGAACTTCATTCCCCTCTTGTTCCTCCACCTCCCTTGTGCCCACAGGGTGCTTTTGTGCCACCTCCCCCGGCTGGAGCACCACCTCCTCCACCTCCTCCACCTCCACCTTCGGCACCTGGAGTTCCAGGGACCCGTCTACCTGCTGAGATTCCTCCCCCACCACCTCCCCTCAGGCTGCCCAATGAGCCCAACAACCCTGAAGGACTGTGTGCCCAACTGGCTGGAGTCACCCTCAAGTCATCCAGCTCTGATTTCGGTGAGTTCATTTCCATGAAATATAACTCCGTACTAACAAGTAACAACTTTGCTAATGACGGCTAAATCCCTTTGCCTGGGCAGTAGCCAGAAATGGTGATATTTAGGCTTTGGGAACTGCGATTTGAAGGCGTCTGCTGATCGCTAAGCGTTCAGAATTGACTCCTGCCAAAAGCGAATAAGAATGCTGCTCATGAATATTGCTCGTGTGGCCTAATTTGTTATTGCATATATGCATCAATTCAACATTGTGATCCCAGGTTAATTAAATCATGCATGAGTAAGGAACCAACTGCTTTTTTGGTACTAGGTGTCTATTAGTGTCATCTATATATTGATTAAACTTGTAAATTAAAATATAATAAAATTATGTTTACTAAGTATATATGCCTATGCTGAGAAAAAAATGCATGTACATTGTACATGCATACATATGACAAGGCACATGATGCCTGTAGAATTTGTCATCGACTGGTATTAAGTTTAGAATTTGAAATTAGCAGAATACGTGACGTATTGAGAGAGGCTGCTGAACGTGTGAAATCGGCCTCAGAATTGTTCATATATCTTTATGTCTTGAGAATTCGCGAGTACCTCACAACATCTGCAACTCGCGCCCTGATCCAGGCCCATGTCATCTCCCGTTTAGACTGCTGCAATGCGCTCTTTTACGGGCTCCCCGTCGTAGTGAGAAACAGGCTCCAGAAAGCGCAAAATGCTGCTGCTCGTGTTGTCGTGAGAGCGAAGAGGACCGATCACATCACGCCAATTCTTCTTCAGCTGCATTGGCTACCTGTCGAATTCAGAGTGCAGTACAAGATTTGCCTCATGACCTACAAAGCCCTGCATGGCTTAGCACCCGCGTACATCGTCCAACTGGTCGTCTGAGATCGTCCTCCGATATACGAATAAGTCCTGTGCAATACAAACTAAAAAGTGTGGGTGGTCGTTGCTTCAGTTCTGCTGCTCCTTCTCTTTGGAATGAACTACCCCAAAGTATTCGCCTCTCATCACACCAACTTGAATATAAATCAAAACTTAAGACACACTTTTCCCTTAACAAATCAACACAGAAATAAGGCAGACGAACGCTAATCTCAGTCATTCATCTCAGTGTTTTTTACAACACAAAGAAGCGCATGCACCATTGCATTTTATCAATGAATAAAATGATTATCATCAGCGTTATTAGTCACCATATGTGCTGAAATTCACGTCGAAAAAATCACTCGCATTTGAATCCGAGCTCGCGTACCAACTGGCGGGGGGCCATTCATCGATTTCTTTGGTTGTTGATTGATTAAGGGTTGTTCGAAATCAAATCACGTAATTAGCGTTGCACAGCGGAAATTAGGTCGACATCAAAATGGAGCCTCAACACAAAAGAAACCGCCCTCAGTGTTTGATTATTCGTTGCCATGGCGACTGAGCGATAAAAAGTTCGAACTGCAATATGAGGTCTCTTCACACCTGATCTGGGGCCTAATCGATAGCATTGATTTCATTGGTCAGGTGATCACTGCATCCGCGGGTTAATTTCCTCTCATTTGTGCGCCACCCTTTCCCCGGGGCCAGGTAAGACGCTGAGTACTCTCACGATCCCTCTCTTTCATTGTTCGTGTTTTCATACATCTTGAGTGCTTTGGTTAAACCCAATTGGTCGATTGTCAGCGACGTAATACTTTGATCATAATATCCCACAATTACAGCTTCTGATCTGAGCGCATTTATTTTCTCCGGTTTCTTTTTTTTTTTTTTTTTTTGCCTCACTTTTGTTAAGTCAGCTCTTCCTTCCACTTCACCAGCGCCTCGAGTTCAAGGGGAACGCCGATTGTGAAAGCCTATAGAGTGTGTCTGGAGAATCTTGATTTTATTGTGTAGCTGTTGCCATGGTTACCTTATAAGATCTCAAGCTGGCGATGTCCCAAGGATAGTGCCATACCTGTCTCGTCCGCAACCTGGTATAAAGACAACCGTATTTAAAGGTCAAGTGCCGTAGACTGATAATGACGTCACATGCAAGGGAAGTACAACTTCTGACGTCACACTCTTAAAGTGAGAGGCAAAGAACAATAATTAGAAGGCATAATGGGAGTGTCAACACGACCACAGATGGCACATGACACCTCGTTCCTCTTTCGCACATCTTGTTTCGGATCTCTCTGTGGAACTTTCTCGTGAGAAAAAAAAATCAGCATAACTCTTCTCTTTGCGGAGTTTTTTGAGACGATGACTTTGAAGTTTTTTATCGCGTCGATGCCAGTGTTTTGTTTTGGATTGTGTCATGGCTTTTGCTGACCACCCCTGGGCTTCGTTGATGAGTAAGTTCACGGAGAATTAATTCGGTGAAGTACGTGCGATCATGCGGGTGTTTCTATGGCTGTCTGTTTGATATGTGCAATTAGACATCCTATCAATACTTATACAGTATTGTACGCTTCGTTCTTTCGGGTATTCTATTGGTTTCCGCAAAATTATGTCTTAACGACGAAAGCGAAGACTCCTAGTTAATTGTTGTCTCTGTTTAGAAGTACTGCAGTCCATGATGCAGTTTCATTGTGTCGATGCAAGCCAGCAAATTTTTGTCGCGTGTTGTCTTTGTGTCAGATTCCGATTGTAAAATACGATGATGGCCAAGACACCTGTGCGTGGTGGTCGTCTTCGGAGGAGGAGGAGGAGGAAAGAGATGTTGATAAAACGCCAGCAAAAACCTCTCGACTTCATTTGTGTTGAGACAGCGCTGGATGCCCATCATGTGTGACGTTGGTGAGAGGCGTAAATATCAGTTGTTTTGCTTCATAGCCGCAGTTTAGGGGGTTTCATTCGTCTGTGTTTCATTCGTCTGTGGGTCTCATTCGTCTTTGGGTCTCATTCGTCTGTGGGTCTCATTCGTCTTTGGGTCTCTTTCGTTTACGACTTCACTATACTTAATGTTACAAATCTGTGACCCATAGGGCTTTGGTTCATTCTCAATGCGGCCTGCATGTATATTCATTTGGGAGGAGGGTTGTGGGAGTCAAAAATTATATGTTTTTATGTATGTAAGTAAGAATACACCAAGTGCTTGTATGTATTATATATAATGCAACAATTACTAGCAATAATATAATTATTGCAACTCATTTATAGAACGCTAAGGTACATGTTGCTGTGCGTTTTATTGGTAAATACAGTTCTGGTGCACGAATAAATATAAATTGACAACCAAAAAGATAAGTTTATTGATAGACATCAGCAGTAAAATTAAAGGTTTGCTAAATTTTCAAACGGCAGGCGTCGCCCAAAAAGGTCAGGATGCTCGGCTCAAGGTCTCGGGTCTTGGGACACGAGCGCGGAATGTACGCTTTGCAATTAACATAGGTAGACGCAGCACAGCACGATGGCCAATTTGGTTCAATTAAAGGTGTCTTCACAACTGCCACCCACTAATTAACCCGCCTTTCATTAAGCTTCATTAACGCATCTTCACAGAGAGGTCCGGCAAATCAGCGCAGGCTTCGGACACGTCGCGTTCAGCGCTCATTTCGCAGATTCAACTGGGAATCAAGCTGAAGAAGAGCCCCCTGGCGGCCAGAGTTTGGGAGCAGAGTTCGCTCACGCAGCAACAACAGCAGACTGAAGCGATCTGCGCGGGTAAGTTCCTGATCCCGCAGGTGTAGCTTCCTTCTTCTGGGGGAGGCGTTGGGGAACCCAGAGGGGAATGTTATCACCCGTGAGCTTCGCTTGGCTTCCTTGCTAACCTGATCCTCCTCAGTGGGGATCGACGACCTAGCCGCTGAGACTGGCAGCGTGGTCAGCACGGGCAGTGGCTCCACCAGTGGCATCAGTGTGGGTAGCGGCAGTGCCTCCTCCGACAGCCAACTCTCGTCGCCCTGTTCTCTTGGTTCGCCTAAGTTCACCCGTTCAGGTACTAACACTAATCTAACACACAAAGTAACTGGTGTTAATTTACTCAATTGATCAAAGCTGATGGTTCTGGTGTTGTTTTCAGATATGCCCCTCGGTTATCAGATGAACAGCCACGCGAAAGACAGCTGTGAAATCGGTGAGTTTTTATTTAATCATGCTTTACTGCTTCAAATGCCAACGTTCCACTTCGGAAGGAAAGCGATCGATTTGCCAAGGACGAAATTGCGAAATGTTTCAATGAAATTTATCCTGGGTGTGTTGATCTGGAAATACATTCACTTTCGAACACACTGCGCTTCAATAAGTTGTGTTGTTATTGTTATGACATGGACACCATTGTACATGAACGTAAACAGAATATAATCGATGATCAGTTGCGTACCGGTACCCAATTACACGACAAAATTAGTTAAATCACTGCCTACATTACAACACAGCGCAGTGCTGCAATAGTGCAGTCGATTTTGCAGTAACTAAACATTAGGCCCCTAAATGTAGCTACTTATAATTATGCTACTCGACGAGCACTAAATAATAGTAGTATAGAGATGTACATTATAGAGTTGATGGCGTCCTCACAAGTTCATGATGAGCAGTCTCCCTCAGTTCTAGCATGACGTGGTTGGCAGTTTCTCACAGGCGATGCTTTATTTCAAGAAGACTTAATTACACTTACACGCCGAGTGCAAATGATTCTCGCAAATTGAACGGGAACCTGAATCCTATGCCACCTGGGGAATTCCCAAGACCCGATAGGTCCACTGGCGTTATGATTGTGAAACTCGATATAACTTGGCCTATATGATTGCGAATGTCAATTATAACCGTCACTGGGCTTCTATCCTGATGCCCGAATGCATTGGGGGGGGGGACGCCCAGCCGATTGTGCAAATTCCTGCTCATTCTATCAAAATAATCTCCACAATTCGCTGTGCTCATTTTCTCAGATGGTATTCTTGATTATGTCACGTGATTCATGACGCTAGATATGTTAGCTTCCGGTTGCCATTCACTGAGGCAGCATATTATTCTCAGCTCCCAATCTCATCTTATCGATGTCTAAATCTATGATCGTAAATTCAAGATTTTATAGTCAAGTTTCGTATTTGATCAATATTATATGTAAACTGGAGAAATATAACAGACAATGACGGATAAATTCCTTTGTGTTTTTTCCCTTCTTTTTCTCGTTCTTCTGTCACCGATGGACAACTGTTGGTGGCGACACCTGGCGTTGACAGGACGCGCTGTCATCGCCGCACAGACGCACCACAAATTCCCAAGATTTTTCTTCTGTCCGCCACCATAACATCCTGGTATCAAGATGGTCATTCGCCTTTTTTGTCTGAGGCACGGAATTCGACTGCGAGAAAAAGTGGCGCTGTGTCGTAGCATAAGGACTCCTGCCATGTTGATCGACGTGCGGATTAAATCACAGCTTAGCACCGCGAAATAACTTGGTATCCGATTGCGATTCTCACAAAAAGGATTAATTGAACTGGATTGATCTACTGAAATGCGAGATGGCGTCGAGTTTGCATGAAGCTGCTAGTTCTGTTGCTACGATGTCGGACGGTGACGCTGTGGAAACTTCGAGTACGTGTTCCATGGAGGAGACATGTGCGAAGATCGAGAACGCACTGAGGAGGAACCTCAAATTGAGGGATATGGACAACGATTCCAAAGAGGACGAAGCTCCTCCCATCATCACCGGTTCGTTGTTAGAGACTGCTCGCATTCCTCGGTCGAAATCGGAGGCTGTTAATCTTATCGTTTCCCGCGTTTCATTCGTTCTTTGTTCAGAAGTTTGATTTTTGAAGGCGGAGTTGCACGTGAAAGATTATTCAGTTATATAAGTGTCATTTGTGTTGTTTTCAGATCCGACCAAATTGCCAGGCTACACCCCGATCCCTGAGAACGCCCCGCAATGGAAGATCGCCATGATAGAGAAAAAGAACGAACAACTTCTCGATGATGCTCTGGTCAGTTCACGACATTTATATTGTCAGTTATTGGGAATATTGTTTGCAATATTTTTATTTCATTTAATAACCGTAATATGTCGGAAGAACAATACGGCTATATTACGTTTTATAGCGATATCAGTATTGAGTATCTCGATCCATCGATATCAGCCATTGCTATACATTTAGTGACGAATTTCATTGGAATTTAGTTACCATTCTGATTGTTCTTGGAGGAAATATATTGCATGTTACTATTTATTGACACTAAAGATCAATTAAACATTACACCTGTTAATGTATTATATGGGAAGGATTTGCACTATCCGGGATCCGGGATTCGCGACATGAATTTTCCCCCCTTATTCAATGTTCAATCCGGACGGATCTCGCGACCCCAAACGTCATTCTATTACTCTATAATTCAATGATTTAATAGCATTTTAATCTTACCTCTTGTTACGACGTTGGAGATATACGGTCACCTTGCATGTTTTTATTTTCGGTCATAACGGTTTCGTGTTTTTTTTTTTTCCCCCACAGAGAAAGCATGACGTCGTTCGCCAGGAGGAAGAGAAGTGGAAGGATGTTCCCGAGTGGAAAAAGGCTCTGATGATTGAGAGGGAAAAACGGAGAGAAGAGGAAAATGTGGGTACCCCCTTACTTCCACTTTCGTTTTCCATGTCCTCATCACCGCTGAACGAAACAAACTCGCTTTTTTTTTGGGTTACATTTTGGCGCCAAAATTTTGCGAGCCACCATGAGGCATTTATTATGAGACGTTATGATGACTCCAGTCGACGTCCGATTCTAAATAGTATAATGAATATTCATATTCATAATGAATATTCATATTCATAATGAATATTCATATTCATAATGAATATTCATATTCATAATGAATATTCATATTCATAATGAATGTCATGAATGTTGTGTTTGTCCGTGTTTGTAATTATTCTGATTTATTTTGATTTCCTTAATATAAGTCAATTAATATATTTCAGGCGCCGTTTGAGCATGAACGACGCGCCCGGACGGAAGAAATGGCCAAACTGCAACAATTGCCGGAATGGAAAAGGAATTTAATTCTCAAGAAACGGGGCGATATGTGAATTGCAATTTATATAATGTTCAATAATTTTTTTCTGTGAAATTTGTTGAGAAAAACTCCCAAATATTGGAATCAAATTTGTAATCATCTTCTAGTATTTCAGCTTCGCCATTTTGCTTTGACGGTTACATTTCATACTCTCATAATTGTTCCGCTGTATCGGCTGTTTTATTGTACCCTAGTCTGTGTTAATGTGTTATTCAGTAGTTGACAATTATAATTAG
>KB304376.1:121725-139839 GCA_000328365.1 Capitella teleta | reverse complement strand
ACGGATGTTAGTGCATGCAACATTGCAGTTGACAACAATTACTGAGTTCTTATCTGGCCGGACATCATTCAATTTAGCACCACTCAAGCATTTGAGAAATTATGCTCTTTTCGTGACTTGTTGCCAAAACAAACCCGGATTTCTTCTTTGATTTATTCTTTGAATCCTTCATTCAAGAATAAAGTCAACTTTTGTACACGTTGCTACCTGTTGAACAATGTTTCACAGCTTTTTAACAATAATATTTGAGAATCAGCAACATCGCGCCATGTTGTGAACGAAAATGACCCAGAATGCATCTGGCGCACGAGACCGGAATGTCAACATAAGCACGTGCGCCTTTTGTTTACAAAAAGTGACAGCTCTTATCTGGAGTCAGTCTGTACAATTGAATGATCGTATATTGAGGGAAATGTTTGCTGCTCCATTACCTTCCACATGTTGAGGTGCGAGCAAAAAAGAATAAAGTTCGAGATGGCACTCATAAATGGGATCGATGACAGCTGTCAAAACATATGTCGCGAGACTTGAAAATCACGCGTGATCTCGTAATATTTCCACGCGAGAACAACAATGGTGGAGAAGTTATATGTTCAAACTTCCACAATCTTCGTAATTATATTAATTACTCTTCATTTTCTCGTGTAACAGCTCAAGTGGTGGTTATTTTTCGATTTCTAAATATATTTAGCTGCTAAAAACATTCTTACAATGTAGGAGGACTCGGCGTGATATTATAAATGATATTGCTCTAAAATATAGTCGCCGT
Source organism: Capitella teleta (assembly GCA_000328365.1). Classification (NCBI taxonomy): domain Eukaryota; kingdom Metazoa; phylum Annelida; class Polychaeta; family Capitellidae; genus Capitella; species Capitella teleta. The sequence goes on along the minus strand of KB304376.1, from coordinate 139,070 downwards.
TACAAAGACCTGTTCATGCAGTAGCGTTGTGTGTGCACTACGCTACGGCTTGGGTAGACGCAGAGACGTTTCCCCAGAGGGGAACGGCTTGGGGAGCTATGTGTAAGTGTAACTACTTTTGGTTCACTCTGTATATGACTATATCTCAAGATATTTTTCATTAGTGTCTTCTGAATTACCTGATCCTTTGTCACAAGAACTTGACAGTAATCTTTGGAAGGCGCGGGCGCTACTTCAGCGCAGTTGAATAAGTTTCCGCTTTTTGGCAATAACGACGCCATTGTTGATGCTCACTTCGTTGCCACGGCAACGAAATGTTTGGCCTTCGAAAAAAAAAAGAAGATATTGAGCAGTAGTCGTAATCGTTCCGGATAACTTTGATTTTATAACTATTTATAATAGCATAAATTCATGAAAGAACATTTCATCAATATTTGCTTTGATATACTCAAAGCCATGAAGTATTGAAATATTTCAGTTATAATAATTTCGGATTGAGACACCGGACATGGATTACATCAGAGTCTGTTTTAATCTCAAGAAATTCTCCTAGTCTTGGACTTTCGTCACATTTTGATGATCCAGACGCAATATATGGCCGACCACGACTATACTACGGCGGCCAGACCGCTGCTGGAGCTACAGGGGGGTAGAGGAATGTGGTGTTTGCCTTGCAAATGTGTCAAACGGATGTTCGAAAAGCGAATACTACGCTGTTTTTTGTTGTTGTTGAGTTCTGTTGTCTTGTTGGGAGTCGTGTACTTGACTTACTTCTGCCCTGATAATTTTTGCTCACTCTCAATCGGAGCATCAACTCCTGAATACTCTGAAAAATTCGTAGAGAAAGATTTGATACACCAAGTAGACAACTTCAACGTTGAAGGCGATCAGGATGTAATCGTTTTCCTGCACATTCAGAAAACAGGGGGAACCACCTTTGGCAGACATCTTGTGCAGGACATTGCATTAGAATCTCCATGTGAGTGTTATAGGAACAAGAAGCGCTGTGACTGTTTAAACAAGAAGCAGCACATGTGGTTATTCAGTCGTTACTCTAATGGATGGCCGTGCGGCCTACATGCTGATTGGACGGAGCTCAAAAACTGTGTCAGTGATTACATCGACAGTCACGAAGGGCCAGGTCATCGCAGGTGAGTCACCCTTATGTACGTTTGACAAATTTACTTATTCGATTGTTGAACTGGCAGATATCTGTATGTGACCATCTTGCGAGACCCCTACCTCCGTTATCTCAGTGAGTGGAAGCATGTTCAGCGTGGCAGTACATGGATGGGTGCGCGTCTGAAATGCAACGGACGTGAAGCATCATTGGAAGAGGTCCCTTTTTGCTTCGATGGTATTCCAAACATTCACGCATCCTCTCAATCACTACTTTCATTTCTCTTCCAGAAGAAGACTGGTCTGGGGTCACCCTAGAAGAATTCCTTGCGTGCCCCCACAATTTAGCGAACAATCGCCAGACGCGCATGTTAGCCAACCTGAGTGTTGTCAGTTGTTACAACACGTCAGCGATGAGCAGTGAGAAGAGGGATCAGCTGATGTTGCAGAGTGCTAAGGATAACCTCCGCGAGGTTACATTTTTCGGAATCACAGAATTTCAAAGAGACACTCAGCGCCTCTTTGAAAGTACTTTTCATCTGAAATTCCAGAAGGAATTCATCCAGCACAACGCCACTCACACTTCTAAGCTTAACATCAGTGACAGTCAACATTCTGCTATCCTCGCAGCTAACTCTTTGGATGTTCAGCTGTATGCATTTGCGCGAGAATTGTTTCTTCAAAGACTTAGTGTGTTAAATGCAACAACCACATGATAAGCGCATTTAAATGTGAATCATCTTCATCATAATTTTCATTCTCAATCTTCCTTGCTCTGTGTTTCATGAATCTCATTATATGCCACTAGTCTTTTCTTGTCATGTTAAGCCAGCCAATCATCTGTGAGGACGCTTGTGAAAAGTTTGCTGGGAGTCTGTTGTCGTCTTCATGAGTTATTTCTTCTCAATGTGGTGCCAATATGAAATTGTGAATGGATTAAAAAGAGTGACTTTTCTTTGTATTGTTCACTGTTATTATAAGGCCTTGTTGAGGGCCGGCTGGAAGTTCCATTCATGACTCTGTGCTGGATGGTTTTCCTGGCCCTGAATGTTCTTGTGAGTGGTCTGACCAAGCTCTTGGAAGAGTTAAAGGTTCCATGTTTAGATACTGGGAGGTGGTGGTAAGTGTTCTCGCCTCAAAAGGGCTTGGCGTTGGATGCCAGCCACCAGCATTGTGTCCTTGGGCAACCAACTCCTCCGACTGCCTTTGCCCTGGTTGCTTTAGGATACCGAGGTTAAATAAGGCTACTAAGTGCCTATAGGTCAGCGCTTGTATTAAATGAGAACATAGAAAAATACAGGCAAACAATTTAACATACATCACACGCTCATTCCAGTGAGCCCTTGCACAATTGCACAGTCTCCGGCTCTGTAGCTTCACAATGTTCCCACTCTTGCACCGTCATGAACGACTGTTCCGGCTTCCAACGAGCATCAAATTCGGGTTGGAAAGGATCAGGGGCAGTCACGTCGAGATCCTCTTTGCTCAGCGGAAGACACAAGCGATGAGCATGCAGCATCATGCGAAAGGTGTTTGTGTCTGTACGGCGACTGTATGTGTAATCTCCAACAATGTGATGGCCGAGGGCAGCGCAATGCACGCGCAGCTGATGCGTTCGACCTGAAAGCAATTACATTATTAGGTATGCAATTACATTATTGGGTCATTTTCAAGTTTATTCAATGAAAGGTGCTTATTGTCTAATTGATGATTTATGGTTTAAGAGGTTACCTTATGAAATGTCACTTTTCATTATCAAAAATTAAATATCTAGTAATAATTTTTATACTTTGAGAAGAACAAACAAATGATTTCCAAAGAGAAATAACTCAAAATCTGTAAATCACTGAAACATGCCCAGCGTACATAATTATATTTATTGATTATATATATTATATCATCATCACTTGGATCTCTGACATATCACTGGCCGTGGAGCATCACATATTATTATAATTATCATTACATTTACAGTTTTTACACTGAATTATTATATTGCCATATTTTCCCCTCCAAAGACCAAACTCTCCTCAAGATATCCCAAATGTCTCTGTCACAAAGCACTTCACTTTGAGTACTGACCGGTGTGTGGAATGAGGAGCACTTTGCTGACCGGCCGCCCCTCATACTGACCATGTTGCAGCAGAACCAGCTCAGTTGTTGCTGACTTGGCATCTTTGCAATTTGGCTCAGATGCCAAACACATGTGGTGAGCGCCTCTTTCTAAAGCAGCAACGTCCATTCCGATATCCCCTTCCAGTTTCCTTGATTGATTCTTGGCTTGCGTTGGAGACACGTGACCTCGAAGCTGAAAGAAACACACAGTGGATTCAATGGGAGCATAAAAAACAATGCTACCAGAGCAGTGTAGTACTTGACAGCCCTGCGATTCCTGAAGGCGTTCATTGCCCATCCGGCAGCTTTGCGGTTCAAGCCAAGACAAAGGACGCCGCTGGTGGAGTAGTCCAAGCGATGCGCAAACCTGGGAGAGGAGGAATCGTTGATGACATCTGAGACACTCACTCACCTGAAGCCGTGAGCAATTGAGCTGTCAACAAGCTCAGGGTGCAAGTGACGAAGTTGTGTTTCCACCGACAGAACACTGGGGTCATCACTGTTAATGACCAAATCGTAATGTTTATTCACCACAATAAAGTTGCTGCTTTGATAGAGCACCTGAAAGCACAGAGGAGATCAATCCATGATTGAGGCCAAGCAGAGCAGTCTGGTATGAGCGTCCTCAATGGATCTCCATTCAATTAGCGCTAATAAAGTGAGCATCATTGATGATCTGCAGACTGCTAATGGTCAGCCATTCACTGCTGGGCCAAATCTTCGTTTGTGTTAATTAGTTGTAAAGTGCTAGGGTTTCCCAGCTACAATTAGTGAGACAGTACACAATAACCTCATAGGGACGTTCAGCCAAATACAAATCTTAATACAGCAACTTGAGTGCAAGACTGGTGCCTCCCGAGTCCCGAGTATCCATAATATTTATTATATGCATTGATCAGATTTCCAGACCTGTATATCATTGATGTTCGGCTTGCAGTAATTTCCTTTGAGCAGCGCTTGCAGATCGGAGTGTTTCCATTGGATCCATGCAGAGATCCTCTGTAGCAGATTGAGACAACGTTTTACTTGACACATCGAACCTGGATCTGGGAAAATAATGAGGATCAGCTCAAATTAATCAAGCGTAGTGTGTGTGTATTCCTCGCCAAACGATGAATGCATTTATTTGCCAAATGCAGGCGATAACATGCTATATTTTTCAATATCCTGTTGAGACAGCGTTACTGAATTTACAGATAGATAGTGCCGTGATTGTTATGGACACAACTTAGTGCCAGACTTTACATAATATAGTTATCTATTAATGTAGCCTCTGGAGCTTTTGAGGATATTGCAGTTGAGGAATCCTGTAAATTATGTTAATTATGGTCCCTAAGCAAGTAAGCCAACAATAAGACCCATGGCATCTCGCTAGTCTAATGCTGTATTTGTCTTGCTCGCTACACTGGGGAACAACAATCGAGCACATTTTTTGTCAACCTTGAGCCTGTTTTCCTTTCAACTTAAACTTGGACAAGGACGTCACGGTCCAAAACTCATTCTGGCCCACTGGATAAGGAAGTCAGAACCGAGAACCTGGAAGTTATGGAACAGTTTCAGGTTCAACTAAAGTCTCGCAAGTTTTGGCTGTTAACTTGTTATGCATGCTAGAAATATAATGTAGAAATTTCTTGTCACATGACAATTGGGCGAGACATCGTCTAAAATCTTGTGAAGCGTTTTTCATGCAACGCATGTCTAGTCCAAAAATTTCTCTCTTTCTGACGTCATGGTCCAAGTTGAAGTTGAAAGAAAAACACGCCCCTGACCTTGTTAATCATTTATCTGAAAATTCCTGTACGTCAGTACTGCCATGCAGTAGCAGAGATAAATCAGACGAGGTCTGTGTACCATAACCTTCCCATGGCGTCTCGCTGTAGTACTAGCATGTGCCATGTCAGCTAGTACTTAAGTCTCGTTCCAAGCCTCTATATAGATCATCATGATCATGATCATCCCCACAGAATATGGCTACTCACACTCAGTCTCATCATCTCATGGAATGATGGATCTACTATAGCTCCCCAGGGGTAGCGGAGCAGTTCCTACCAGGGGTAGCGGAGCAGTTCCTACACGTGTACAGTAAAAGCTCGTTACAACGACACTCATTACACTGACAAATTCACTTATCGACAGCTTTTTGGTCGAAACCGATCTGCCACAATGTTAAAAGCCCGATACACTGACAAAATTCACTGTTCCGACACTGACAGGCAAAACGCCAAACAAATGTGCCTTTAACATTGAAATCTAGCTCATTACAACGACAGGCCGTCGCCTTGAGGTCGATCATGTTCAATGACACGCGACTGTCTCCGATGTTCACTGACCCACGACGGACGACTCACATAAATTAAAGTTTGATGTTATTGTTGCAATGTTTGCCTAAGCCTTGGTAAAAATACCAAAGATTCAATTCAATGGTTTGTTGGTAAACAGCTCAGATGAAAGGATTAAAGCTGTGAACGCCGACGCTGAACACAGAGAGTGAAATGCACCTCTCTCGCTCAATTAAAGCAACGGATAGGTAGCGGTCGCCTTTGTCGGCTTTCAAAGCGTTATTGTTTGTTTTGATTACAAAAGATAAAAAGAGTTTTGATCGTTGCTGATGATTGGAAAAATACTCCATGAATATTCAATGAACTCCCGCGACAGAGCGAGCGCTCGAGGTGTGAATTCACAGCTTTTGCTTATGAAAGAATAATGTTTGATTTTTTCAAGAAATAAATATGTAAGGCCTATAAACTATCCTTCAAATCCGTAAAATTGTTCTTCCTTGTTACATACAACACAGTATGCATGCTAGGTAACACTACATACAGTAAACCAATAGGCATTATGGAGTGACCATCTTGACGGTCAGTCGGTGCATTATGGGCCAAATTCATTACACTGACAAATTCGTTACAACGACCGATTTGCCTGAAACCAAACATGTCGTTGTAACGAGCTTTTACTGTATACACTACGCTACAGCTTGGGGAGCTAGATCTACTACTACTAGTACTAGTACTTACTCAGACTACTCACATAGTGATAGTGAGTTAGTACGTCAGCTAAATTATAATATAAATATGAATTCACTTGGAATATCGCCCATTCAGGATGTACAAACAATCACATTAATGCTCAAGATGAGTGTTTTGTTCAGGGTAGGAAAACAATTATATCTGATTTAAATATTCTCAATATTCCTTATACGTAAAAAGTGACATACTAGTACTGGTAATTCACATAAATCGGAGAAAAGTTCATGAAAATGAGCAGACTGTCGTCTGCATGAACAGCATGAGAAATTATCCTGTTGCGTGGATGTTTGAGCAAGTGCAGGTGCGTTATGATAACGATGTGTGAGATGATCTCTGAAATCATAACGCACTGAATGTTAATGGAAAAGTACACTGCCTTTTTCTGTAAATGATATTTGTATAAACGATACTTATTGAACGATACTTATTACTTCGAAATGAGTATATAAATAACACAAATGAATGAATTGTCCAAAACTGTTTATTCTGGTCCCCAAAAAAATTAGGTCATGTACCATGCAAGTATGAAAAGAAAAAAACATTATAATTGTATGAATATCACTTGAAAGATTTATTAATTATGATACAACAGCATATGAAGAAGAATTCAATTAAACATGCCATAGTATGAAATTCTGAAGAAAAGCCCCTTTTTTTGTTAAATAATTGTGCACAGAAAAACGAATGAAGACGCACAGAATTAAATTGTGACAAACAGCTGATGAGATAGTTTTCAGAAATAATAATTATATCAATTCTATCTAAACAGAGGAATGCTTAAAATCGCTATTAAAAACAAAATCCCACTACAATGTACAAGATGTGCAATTAATTATTCATTGGTGAGTGAGGAAGAACCAAGAGTAGTTATCAGAGAAAATTTGCTAATTTATTACTAACTATTCATTAATAAATCCCATAATATAATATCACAGGAAGAGAGAGTGTAAGCACGTATCCTATTACTTAAAGAAACATCAATTAACAGCGGATATATATATATACAGTATGCAAGGTATAATATCATTAAATTAATCTTGAATAATCAAAACAGCAAATTTTCAGAAGATTGCCATATCTATTTAACCCTGAGAATTAGAACAGAAGAAGTAGCCCGTAAAACTGAAATAAGCGTTGAAAAATATTCACAAAACATTGAATAATTTCTAGCTGCCAGAATTTGGAGTCTGTTCACAACACTGCCTGGGATGATTAAATATCAATTCGAGCGTTCATTTTGAGGCATCACAATACATCACACAATTTACGATTACCTATAAAAAGGCACGGATAATAAAAAATATAAATTTTGTTCTTTTGAAAAAAAAAAAAAAAAAAAATCTTGTGAGTTGTACCAGAAGAGGAAATCTTCCATTTTGAGTGCTAAGGAATGTCAACAACAACAGTGGAACACAAAAATGAGGAAAAGTCCAAGAAAGAGAGAGAGAAAGGAGGAATGGATAATTACACTGAATAATCACCGTGAAAAAAGAGCGTATACTTAAAATACACTAATTCTGGTTGTACAAATCCTCAATCTTGTCATGAAAGTGTTTTCTCAACGAAGGCCGTTTCGCTTTGAATGTTGGTGTCAGAAGACCATTCTCCACGGAGAACAGCTCAGCGTGTAAGTCAATAACTTTAACCTGGGGAGGGTAAAGAATCAGTGAAAAGGTCAGTGGCTGCAATGGAATGACCTACTTGTTCAAAGCCTTTGAGTCCAGCCTTCTTTCCTTCAGCAAGAATTGCATCGTGAACAGCTTTCACTACAGTCTGTGAACATATTGAACAATTCCAGTGATTGGTGCAATTGAATATAAACAAAACCAAACCTTGTTTTCACAGAGTTCCTGGATATCGCCACTCAACCCTTGCTTCTTGGCCCATCCGGGGAGTACCTCCGGGTCAGGAACCACAATGGCCACAGGGAAAGACTGAAAAAGCAAAATGAGTGAATTGCCCCTGCAGCATCAAAAGGTCTCACCTGCAGGCTGTTGCCATCAACAAACACCTGCGCCACCAACGACGATCGTGTGTAGACACCTTCAACTTTCTCAGGCGCCAAATATTCCCCCTAAAAGAGAGGGATAAAAAGTTGAAAATTCATCCCAAGAAATAAAAAAAAAATTGAGATCTGCTATCAATGAAATGCTTCATGTATCAACCTGAGCAAGTTTGAAGATGTGTTTTCTGCGATCGATGATTTTCAGAGTTCCTTGCTGGAATAAAAAAAAAAAATCAGTGATCAGTGAGACAGAATGAAGCGCAGCTAAGCCATACAGGCATCCACTGGCCCACATCACCAGTGTGCACCCAGCCGTCCTCATCAATAGCTTCTTTTGTTCGTTCAGGATCCTTGTAATATCCAGACATCAGGTTGGTTCCTCTAACACACACCTGTAAGCGAACTCAGTGCATCAGTTGTACGTCATGTGACAACGTACCTCTCCCTTCCCATCCTTAGCATAATAATCCATCTCTGGAACATCGACTAACTTGACGTGATTGCAAGGCAGAGGGGGGCCAACTTGACCTACAAATGAGAAGGTCACCACAGACGCCAAGAGGGAAATATCACAAACCAGGGATATACTCGTGAGGAAGCGTGATGCTCACTCCGGCTGTTGCCTCAGTCTGACCATAACCTTCTGTGACCTACACAAACAAGCAATCATCTCTCTTCCGTGTTGGCCTTTCAACTTACCAAGCATCCAAACGCTGCTCTCGTGAAATCCAAAACGTGAGCCGCAAGAGGAGCTGATCCAACGATGCAAAATCGTACGCGACCTCCTAGCAGCTTCTGCACTTTGCTGAAAACGAGCTTGTCCCAGACGCTAGTGTTTGTGATTACACCTCTATTGTGAAGAGCAGAGATGAGAGGCGATCATATATCCAGCACACTTACTGTCTGAGTAACGCCATTTTACGCGAGAAAGCTAAGTTGAAAAGCATGGATTTGATTTTGCTTCCAGAGACACCCATGAGGACCTGGAGAGTAACACGTTTGATTAAGCAGATTGCGACCGATCGCTGACTGACTTTATCGTGGATTCTGTTCAGCAGACGTGGAACGGTGGGGAAGATGGTTGGGCTGAGGGCCTGCAGGTCTTCCGTCAGCAGCCGGACATCGCCTCGCGAGAAACCAATGCGGGCGCCGTGCTGGACGATCATGAGCTAGAGACCGTCAGAGGTCATTCAGGGGTTAAAGGTCAACGTGATTACACTCACATGAACAAGTCGCTCAAACATGTGAGCAAGAGGAAGATATGAGATGTGGCTGTCATTTGAATTGATCACCTGATCAAGGAAGAAGCAGAAAAAAAAAACCGGAAATTAAAAAAAAAACTATCAAGAGAAGATGAAACTGATTACATGTACTTGTGAAAAATCTTAACAGTAAAAAAAAAAATTGTTTAGGAAATTGGGATAAAAAAATAAAATAAAGGCGCTATTATAAGTGCATTTGAAGAGAGCAGTAATCAATATAAACGAATTGATGGTGAAATTTTGACGGAGAAAAAAAAAAGGAGATTACAATTCATTTATTTTGACTCCTTAGATTTGCAGACTTACAATAGGATGAATGCTCATCATCACAGAGGCGATATTTGACAGAAGAGCTCTGTGGGTGAGGCAAACGCCCTTGGGGTTACCTGTGGCAAATGATCACACCTAATTAATCAAGTAATTAGTAATGAGAAAAAGCACAAACGACTCAGTTTCACTCATCAACATCAGTGGTATTTAGTCAGACCCCGTTAATCCGGCCGTGAATCTAGATAACAAATCCTCCTTATTGCCAAACTGGTTATGCAATCAAAGAAGGCCAGATGAACAAGGTGAGACAATTCATGAAGAACAAATCAGAATTCTTCAAGGAGGTATTATTTCATGAGATTGACAGCATGGCAAGAATTTACTAATTCCATAATCAATGTCAAACCTAATTTAAACATTCAAAAATCAATTTACACCATAATTAGTAGGGTAACAGAATGTTTTAAATGAGGTTTGACTGGAAATTAGTGCCTATTTACTGATTAGAAACAGCTCTGTATAAGTGCATTATATTCAAATGTTAAATGTAAAAATCAAGATCAGCATACTTTATGCAGTGGATACATTAGCTTAAATTGTAATTATGTTTGCAGGAGATGAAAAGCAGGAAAAATAAGATCGGTTATTGTTCACCAAAGCAACAATCTTATGTAACATCATTTGCATAAGATGTGGGTCTGCACTCACGATTCCTCCTAACTCAAGGACAGAAGCAGTGTTAGCTACGAGCGCTTTATGACTCAACATGACCCCTTTGGGGTGTCCTGCAGAGAACAGCTGTGTTAGTGCATGTGCATCAAATCATAATCATATGGAAAAACATGAAAACTCATATCATTCAATTCATGCTTCATTATAATGCTTCTCTTGAGTTCTTTCTGAACCGAAAAAAAAGAAGAAGAAAGACTCCAGAACCCTTTAATCTTAAGCAGCGATATTAAGAACAAACTTAACACGAAACTGCACTGAAATAGAAGCACTGAGCATATCGTGATAATGGTTTGATAACAAGTATCCACGACTGATAAGATTATATCAAAGACCTTCATGAGATAATCTGAAGGGGAGGAGATTATCTGTAACACCAGATAAAGTAGAAAGTGTACAATGGATAGTAACTGCAGTGTGTGAATGAGAACATTGCGCTGAGGTGAATAGTTCTCAAGGGGGTCACCCGGTAGGAGTCAGAATAAAATATCCACGGAAATATTCAGAAATTACAGCCCCTCCTGAATTGGTTCATTTAATTAACAAGAAACCTTGAAGATCAACACTAAGATATGACGCCAAGTATGCGAAATATACATCCTAATTTATCCTTATAATGCAAATAAATAATTTCCTTACATCATTTTCATGGTACACATTTGCAAAAAAGACACGAACTCAGTTGTTCTTTTACTACCCATCAATCGGTTTGGTTCACATACTCGCCGTTCTTAAAAGTATTACGGCTGTAATTGAGCAATTCCATTAATTTGTTCAACATTTAATGGAATTGTCATTTTTCCATCTCATTAAACAGGCTTTTTGAAAATGCAGATGGCTAAACAAAATTACAACATATGTCCTGTCCCCAAACCAAGACCTGAAATTCAATTTTTCTCTTGTGTTGACCTTTAGAAGATGAATTAGATCCATCCTGAACCCTTGCATGCATCAGGTTCGATAAATGACAGACTCACATAATTAATGCTGAGGCAGTTAGAAAGCAGTTCGCTGTTGCATTCTAAATCTAGCGACAATTTCAGTTTGCAAAAAACATAACTTGACATCCAAGCACTCAGTCAAGCATCTCGATGAATCAAATGCTAAAATATAAAACATGATGAATACCGTATAGTCTCAATTACAAGCACACTCCCAAATACAAATCCACCCAACCTTCATCAAACCAGGTATTTATGAATTTGATTGATTTAATAGCACCAAGCTACTTTTAGCAACACTCACAGTGCTTGATATTTCTCCCTTTCAACTGTTAAAGCAGAACAAACAAAAGGAGTGTCAGCATAAAGTTGAAAACCCTCTACATCTACATGTGGTTTTCCCCCTTGAATTCATGCATGAGCACACTGCATACAAGTCCACCGCTATACAGCACCATTTAATACATCAACAACCATTGCACCATCTAGTACGAGCATTATTGAACTGAAAGCTGACCTGTCGTTCCGCTGGTGTAGCAAATCGTAGCCAGGTTATCTGGTTTGGGCGGCTGTAGGACAATGAAATATGCGCACCATACTTAAGTCAATACCAAGTATTAAATAATTACCACAGGTTCAGACAATTTTTTCTTGCCAGATTCCTAAATAAAAATAAAATAAGATAATTAAGGGAGCTTATAACATTATGAGATTAATCGTACAAGGAATTCTGCCAAAGTTAAGACTTCGATGTGTGTTTCTTGAGCTTTTGCTTTCACTTCTGGAGTCAGTTCCTCCCACACGATGATGTACTTGAGACTTGGGGTGTCTGCAGCACTGTTGAGCATGACCATCGCTTTGCTGACAGTGTCACAAGTAACGGCAGACATTTCAGCTGAAAAATGAAGAAAAATGTCATTTTCTTAGTTGAAGCTCATTTTTGCGCCTACTCTGGTTCATGATGTACGTAACAGCGTCAGTTCCGAGCGTGTCATACAGAGGTACATAAACCATGCTGAACATTGCTGTGGCCAAATCGGCAATGACCCACTGGAAAAGAAACCGTGCATCAAATGCTATCAATCCAAGTGCAGTTACCTCTGGCCGATTGTTGGCAAAGATTCCCACAAAGGTCTCTCCTCCATGTTTAAGTCCCCGCGCCAACAGAGCAGAACCAAACTGCTGAGCTTTGTTGAAAATCTGACCAGAAAAAAATTGGTTGAATTTAGCAGTTAAATATGCTTGTTAACTTTTGTACTCACTGACTGATACGATTCCCATTCGTACTCCAAGTTGGGACCTGATCTGGTTCCAACGAACGGCCCGTTCTCTGCACAAGAGACAAAGCATGATCAAAGAACCCGACAGGATGTGAGACTTACTTGTGATTCTGAGGCCACGAGTGAAGGCATCGTAAGTGGTGCGCGCATCATCGTAGAAGTACTCCACCAATGATCCATCTTTCCTCAGAGTCGAACCTCTTACACCAGGCTGCAATTGTGTAAAAAATGTGTGAAATTGTACAAATTATTGATGAAGGATTTACCGAGATTTCAGTGGATTGGTTCTTGAGGTCAATTTTGCACTTGATGGCAGACTGGCTCGGCATCGTCAACCAATAGAAAGAGGCGGAGGCAGCAACTGCCGCTGCAGTCGCAACCAAACCCAAATTCTGGTTCACATAACGAGTGAGTTGTTGTCTGTAGTAGTCAGACATCGTGATTAATGCGGCTGCAAAGAAAATGAAATAATTGTAGTCACACGCAATCAGCAAGATCAGGGAAAATTTAGAAGAAAAAAATCAATTCGATCTTCAAAGAAAAACATTAGCAATTTAGCACACAGACAAAATCTGACTGGGGCGGGTGTAACCGTGTAAGCACGTCTCGCAATGAGTGAAACCTTGAATAATTCATGCCCCAGTTCACTCCTACTCATCAGAATGACAGGGTAACCAAATAAATTAAAACATTTATGCTTAATCAATCAGTCCCTCAAACCTGATTCAAGGAAAAGTGAATAATATCAAAATATCAGGTATATAAATGCAATTTGAAGCACAGAAGAAAAAGATCCAAGCTATTCATGAAATTTAATGCATTCAGACTCACACATGATGAGTTATGAACAATTCTCTCCCTTGCAGCAGACACTGTTTCTCTCGTCCACACTTGAGCAAATTATCATGCACAGCAAGAATCTGATTAATAAACACACGACGAGAAAAGATAAAAGATCGTCATCAATCAAGTCTCATTCACAGATTAAGACCACCAGAGTACACGATTAATTAATCTGTTAATGAACAAAGTCCGCATACTTGACGTAAACACAGACAGTGGTCAAGAAGTACGAAGAGTGACAGCTATGTGGCTGAAATCTGCATCAGTGATAAACGTGTTTCAGTTGTAACTGATTATGAATTTATGATAGCAGATACTGAATGCTCACAACAGGCGTATGGTCAAAGTGTCACCTAATAAAAATCTTAACTACGCGAGTAACAACTAGTGATGGGCGAATATTAAATTTGTCCGAATATCCGAAGCCGAGGCTTCAAGCAGTATATATTCGTCGAAGCCGAATACGGAGCCGAATTTATACCCACTCCAGTGCAGTAATATCTTCGATCGTTATATAGGCTAGTATGATTAACCAATTAACGCCCCTTCAGGTAGTTGACCAATCAAGAGCATCTCGACATGTGATTGGTCAGGTTTTGTCACGTGCTACGATGCCCTGCCTTCTTTTAAACCAATAAGTTTAATGAAATTTACAAAAGTGAGCCACGCGATACTCCCCTGATAAAGCCCTAAGCCCCTCAGCAAACTAAATCACGCATGCAAAAGTTGTGCAATTATATGTTTACTTCATCATTACTTCTTATTTGATCTCTATAGCTTATCACTTCCAATGATTACTAACCCCACTCTTTACATTTACTTCACGACTTTACTCGTGACAGTACTCTTTAGAAGTTTGGAGTTGATTTAGAGTGTGCTCTGTTGATTCTCATCCATTGCTATGCATTAAAGTGTTTAATTACTGCAAGTCATGTGAGCTCTTGCACGTGGGTGAGTAAATAAAGTAAATTACACAGTTTAATTACCTCAGGAGAAAAAATATTTTGATATTTTGCAATCTTTTCGTTTAAAGCTGAAGCTTTGGAAAATAGCCAATATTCGTAGAAGTCCGAAGCCGAAGCTTTGCCCTACTACTTTCTACTACTTTGAATGCACAGAAAATCCTGATATCAGTTATGTAATGAACTAATGATCTAGATTTCTAGTGATATCAGTATTACTGGGAAGATAAGAATGTTGCAATAAATCAATAATACTCAATGCGCAAATGTAAATGACTGAATGTCACCATGAATTTTAAACTGAATTATGTTCAGACGTCCTGAAAGGAAGATAACTTGTGTCTTTGAATTCTCTTTTGGACCCAATCATCACATAACAGTGGCATTCAATCATTTGCTCAAGAAAAGCACACATCATCATAGTCAGTGGTATTAACCCAGTCTTATCCCTGGATGAGAAGGGAAAAATAAAAACCCTAAAAAAAAATGCAACAAATTTCGAGAGTTATTGAGAAATTGTGATTCAAATAAACGTTAATAAGTGCTCACACAAAGCAGGTGCAGGCTAATATTTCTGGGAGAACTTCTACGGGCGAATATATCTGAAGGCGAAGAAGCAATGAAGGCTCCTCAAACTCAGGACTGGGGTTCCTCTAGTGATACTTATATAAATAGACCGACCCGTCACCCCTCCCCCTCCCAGCATCGTATCCTGCTGCATCATTTAATAAATGACCATGCACAATAATTGAGATCATTCTGAGTGAATCCTGACACTAGATTAATATAGATAAAGATAAATTCATCAGAAGAGGAAAAAAGAGGAGAGATAATGAAAACAAAAGTGATAAATCAGTACAAGAATACCTGTAGCAGAGCCGATGTTCACAAAATCAGAAGTCCTTGACATGATTGAAGCTAAATTTACTCTGACGTCTTTGAATTATGAAGCCGATTTAAGATGAAGAAGCCATTTAAATGGTAACTGGAGTTCTGGTTGAGCGCAGAGCATATGCAGCCGACCATGCAAGACACGAAACTGACTGCAGGTCATTCACCACACAAGCTTGATGCAGATACTCATGAAGCTTTTCAAGTAATGAATTGGGTGAACTAGTTTACATTCTGAACTGAATTGAATATTTTTTTTTTTTGGTCTGTAAATTAAATCTCGGTGGTTACAGCTGAGTGAAGTTAGCATGGCATGTGCAATCATTGACCGTCTCAGAGCTAGACATTGCATCATTTGTCAAGCTTCACTCTTCTATCTTCCAGGCCTGGCAATACCCAGGTCAGCGGGTCAATCTGTCTGGTCTTGTCCAGTCAGATCTGACTAACTGCTGTTCGGGTCAGTGCCCCTCCTTGTGAATATAAACTGCTAGCTTTTTATCTCAACCTAAAATATGCCCTATTGTAGTTTCCCAGCCCATGCAGCGTAGCGGATGGATCATGATGATGATGATAATTATTCACAGGATAAGCTTTCATCATGAATGATCATGTATCAATGAAAAATGTAACAGGATTTTCAAGATTATAAATAGGCAAAACGTATGTTGACAATGCACTCCGGCTACCTCTCGGCCAATGTCTAAATACGCCCCTGGAGCCGGTGGTGTGTGAGCGTAGTGAGAGTTATCAATGGTGAGTCGAGTGACTGAGTGAGTACTGCATTATGTGCATAGGATAGGGGCCTACTCGTCTCGTGGGGAGCGGTCGGTAATCGCATACTGGCATAGGATGATAGGATGATAGGGTGGTGCATTTTTGTGCGTAAATTATGAATTAAAATCAACGACCACAGAGCCGCAATGAATATAAAGGCATTCCGACCAGACAGTTACGTATTCTAACCTTTAATCAATTCTGACTTAACACGACAATGTCCTAATATTATGTCAGAACAGAGAGTGACATGTTATCTGCTTCACGACCGAGTCCACTTGCTTGTCGGAAGCTTAACAGGATTGAACTTTGACCCAGTTCTGCGCAGCTGCACGCGTCGTTTTGGTTGGCGCTGCAGCACCACCGGTTGCAATCCTGGGGACGAAAATCTATTTTATTTTTAACCGAATGTAAACCCTGAGATATCGGCGGGGCGGTGAATACTAGTAACCTTTCACGAATAAATTTTCTCGTCCTTGGGATATCTTAGTGGAGACAAATCCATCCGGTGCGCTGCAGCGATATCTCCCCCAGTGCTTTAGGGTGCCGAATATAATTACTTGTTCAACGTAATCCTGAATGATGGTTGTCTCAACAATATTAATCAAACAACAGTTTTACTACGTAACAATTATGTTACGGTGGTAATTATTCCTTTCAAGTAAATATAGATCGTTAATGCATTTTTTTCGCTCAGCGCGCCAGAGTAGTGTTGTATACTACACTCGCACGCACCCGGCAACAGTACAGGGTATTACTAAATTGATAATATTATACATTGTACATGTATTCATCACATAAAAGTAAACTCCGAAGTGCTCTTAAACGTTCAAGCAGATTGCATGGCATAATGGTACACATTAATGAAAAAGGAAATTGATTGACTGATAAAACACGAGTGATAAAAATAACTTAAAACGAGCATTTTATTATTTATTATGACTTAATTAATTAGGCCTAGCTATAAAGGCTATAATTAAATTCACTTCTATCGTCAAAGGAACCCTTTATTTGATTTTCCCCTTGTTGCTGGTAACATACAATCTGATGGTTCAAGTCTTAATTAGACTATAAAGCTTCAGACTTCGCGTTGTTATTATTATTATTATTTATAAAACTTTGCTC